>JAMXBB010000003.1:58835861-59145978 GCA_024138015.1 Lumnitzera littorea | reverse complement strand
TATTTAGTTTCCACCCACTTTAAGTCATTTTATTTTATTTTTTTTTTATGTTTTGAGAAAATGGCTAAATAAGATACTTTGAGATAATTTTGTTCTTGTACAGATCTTTAAAAAGGGTTGAGTTTAACTCTAAGGGGACCTAAAGAGTGAAAGGAAAACAAAGCAGCTCAGCTTAATTCTTAGGGCAGTTTTGTTCTAACCTTATCTTTTTAATTTACATTTGATGATGAGCTAAGATGATAGGAGAAACAAAACTTAGGGGTAGGGAATATATGGAATGGATTGAAGCTGTGGTTGCGCTTTACTAAATTGATATTATAGCTGAGTATTTAGTTGCTAAGTCTATTTTATTTCTTAAAATCTCTAAGTTGTGTGAAAAAGAGCAACTAACTTTTGTTTTTATTGTGTTCATGAATGAGGATCAAATGTAGTGAACTTATTACATTACTTTATAATTAATGATCAAAATCTTTAGATTAGATTGTTACCCTTTGTATTTAACTTTATATTCATAAGTTGAGAATAAGATGATCTACTAGTTAAAGTTAGGCGTTTACTTTTTAGAAAATTGATTTTCATGTATCATGCTCTTCGAATTTCCAAATGGCTAAGTATAGTGTTAGAAAAGATGCTAAAATTGTTTTGGTCTTGAAAAGGATTTCCCGATAAAAAATAGAATGAAAATCGGCCAAAATTCAAAAGTTAGGGGTAAACTTGACCAAAATAAAAAATAGAAAAGAAAAAGAGAACAAAAAGAAAAAGAGAGTATGGTGAACATTTTGGAGGGCCCACTAAGTGTTGGCACATCTTTTGGAATGGTGAATTCTAGAATGGGTTCATGAGCCCCTAGTGTTCACGCGAGGAAAGGGAGTAGAAAGGGTCAAGGCAATCAAGTATGAATATTTAGTGTTAATCAAGAAGACGAGGAAATTTAAGAAGAAATGAAAATCTCTAATGGCTACATGGAGTGATTTGGAAGATTTAGAAATTGAGCTAAAGAGTTTAAAAGAATGTAAAGAAGCAAATCTATGTCTTATGGTACTTTTTGAGGTTGATTCTGAAACTGATTTTGTAAACTCTGTAAATTTGGCTATTTAAGAGTAAAATTGAACTCTAGTACTATAGATAACTTTATAAGTTATTAAGGCTAAGTAAGATAGAAATTTTATTAAATTATAAATTTGAATATATTATAAGTAATAAAAACCTTAAAATTTTGATTAAAACCATAATTGCTTATGAAAACCCTAAACCCTATGTACAGGTAAATATTTAAGATTAAACTCGAACTTAACAAAAACCCTAAAACTATAATTTTAAACTTATAAAATTGAATAAATTTACCCAATAGTAATAAAACCCTAGTCGAATATTGTTATTGACTAATGTATGTAATCACGTAAAATTATTAATAAATAGGTTTAAATAACTTGTAAATATTATAAACATAATGGGTAATGAATTAATTAATAAATTTTAAATATTATTTTATAATTTATATTTGGAAATTTATAATTTTTCTTTTCTACTCTAATTTTTTTTTCTTTTCCTCCATGTCCCCATTTCTAGATTGTTTCCAATGGACACTTCTAGCTAAAGCATCTTTTACATGTGATCATTATAAGTGTAAAACAAAGCTGTATGCATGTGTAGTATATGTATATTTGGTATTTTTATTTTATAGGTACATGTACATGTATATATATATTTATAAAGTATAAAATACTAGTATAGTATAGTATATGTATAATAGAGTATATATTTGGTATATATTTGTGTATACCATAGTATATATATTATGTATTTTCATTGTATAAATATATATATATATATATAGACGTGAGAGTATATGTATAAAATACAAAAATAAAATTATGTTTATATATACCCATAGTATAGCATGTGTAGCATATTTATAATTATATTATCATATTACATAAGTATACATATATGTATAAAATACATATATTAATAGTATAGTATAAATCAATATATCAGAATACTTGGATAATACATGTAGAATATACTATAATAATAAATTAATAAATAAAGCAAGGTAATATAAATATATGAACATATGTTGTAGAATCCAAGAAAAGGGAAAAAAATTAATTTACAAAATTTAATAAAATATAATAATAAATGTAACTATATACATATTACGTAAAAATACAAAATAAGGAAAGATATAAAAATTTCAAAAATAGCACGTAGCATTTTCCTTTGCTACTACGTCAACTTTTAATTAAATATAATTAAAAATAATAATAAAATAATTAATTAATTGGAAAATTATGAAAATAGTAAAAACGAATTAAAAAGATATTAACTCTCAAAAAAGGTAAAATAGGTAAATTATAACTAAGTAAACACAAAAATAAGAAAATTACAAAATACAAGAATTAGATATTTATTAAATAAAAAATATACAAAGAAAAGCTTAAAACAATATTTTATAATTATTTGAGTTGAAACAATAAAATTCATAATATTTTTACATCATTATTGAAATTGCGAGTTACAACGTCTATTACGACCCAACAATATTATTGTCGTGGTAGGCGTCATGTACCGTATAAAGATGTACTATTAACTCTTTTTTGATTGTAGACCTTTCATACGACACACAAGGCTCCTTCCACTTTACGTTATCACTAAGCCCATAGATAAGTAATATAAAGCAATTTAACTAAAATTAACTTCTATGATGTAAATTAATTAGATAAATGTGTGGACTCGTTAAGTTCCACATCAAAAGAATATTACAAGCAAATGCAGTTTGCGAAGGAAACTGAATCATAAACTTCAAACTATCTTATGAACAAAATAAAGGTAATTAGTTATCTACAAAAACTACTACAAAATCTCCTCTCCGCTCCTTGATCGCTCCAACTTGTCTCTATGCGAGACTCACCTTGGGCATTCTTTAACCTAGATGAACGAAGAAGATTCCCTATAACAAAAGAAATCTATTAGGGTGTAAACTTATGCTTAGTGAGATAAATACCCTCGTTAATACCGCCTGGTAGAAATTTATTAGATGCATAAACATATGAATATATGAATAATTAGTATGCCAAATAATGCATGCAGTAGCCTAGGAACTGCATACGGCTTAGAATTATGACCCCTGTAGTAGGGGTTTGGACATAATTAACTATTCCAAACCAAAATTTGGATTCTAACCCTTGGGTTTTTATTTCATTTACACTATTGTGCTTAAGCCAAAACAAAACTACATATATATATATATACTTTATTTATTGAACAACAAATCATAATTTCAAAATCCTAAGTCTAGCGGTATGGTGGCTCCCACAGTCCATAAACATTTACCTTAAGCAAAAGCCACAAGATACGGCCCTTCGCTAATGGTTGGTGTCTCCTAACACCTAGTAAGCCGATTAGCTTAGGATAGAGACTCAATATAAATAATGACATAGCTAGTGCCTAATTTTGTAGGAGGCTTTCCTTTTATGAGTCCCTTTCCATCTCTTACGTGAAGTGGTAGTTAGTGTCATTCGAATGCAATTATGGGGAATACTTGATTCATTAAATTTCTTAATCATATAAGTGATTAATCCGTGTTTTTCATAGTGATGAGACAATTTCATTCCATACAATCGTACATACAAGTTATCACAAAAAATTTCTATTATTACGTGATTAACAAGCCATAGTATTTAACCAAAAATTCCTACACATGCATCTCTTATATCCCAAAAGCATCCAATTTGTATATGTAAGTTTAGATGCATCTATTTTACAAGCAAAATCAAGTAAATAGTCATCAGGAATTCACTCACTCAGCCATGCATGTCAATTGAAGTAGTCTGGGGGTAGGTCGTCTCTAAATGCTAGGTCCCCTAGAAATCGCAATCATAATATTGTAAAGATTTGAAATAAAGTTAGAAAACTAAGCTAAAACTCTTTAAGTTGTACTCTTGACTAGATCTTGTATTTTTCTCGGTTTCTTACTTAAAGTTTAATCGCATATAACTTTCTTGTTTTAAATGCAATTTTTATGATCTTATAGTGAATCTTCATCTTTTTCAAGTGTACTTTAACATGGTGGGGTTATATTTTTGAGATGAGGCACATAAATCTACCTATAGGTTAGAGCAGTAGCGATCATGATTTAGAGTGGGCTTTGTCTGGTTAATGAGCTTTTTGGTAACTTAAGAAATCCTTTGGGCTTAGGTTTAAGATCTCATTCTAGGCTCAAAATACTCCTTAAGGTCATATTCACAACTTTGATTTACACTCCTACGGCTAACAATTACTTCTTAGGCTTTTAAGTGGGCATAAGTTGTCTAATGGGTTTGTTTTTTATCCAAATCAAAGATAGTCACTTTCTTGGGCTTAGGGGGTATCTTGTGGGATTCTTGAGAGTTTTAAAACAACTTTTATATTTGTGCTATGTTTCTAGTCAAAAACTTAAGGTGGTTTCAACTTGGTGTTTAAGGCTTGTTTTGGAAGTTTTGAGCTCGGTTTTGAGTTTTAGGCTTAATATACTTATTATACTTGCCTTAGTTGGTCTTTCACTTTGTTTACTTACTTTTATTATATTTTTAAGTTTCTTTTAGCAAAGTTCCACATCTGGTCGATTTTGGTGTGAGGGCTTCTAAATTGTTTTATTATTTCCTTAAGTTTAGGTGTTAGATCATGAACTTAAGCTACTTATATTCAAATCTTAACTTGACTTCTTTTCCATGAGATGATTATTAAGCTCATACTTTAGATGAAAGTAGAAGATCTCATACTTATCATAACTCTCATATCATAGTTCATGTCTTACAAAGTTGGTTTCCTTATAAAACTTTATGTGACGGATTCTTTCTTTACCTAAGTCTAGATTTGAGTATATTTAACTTAATAGAAGTGTAAACAACATCCAAGTGACTTCTAATTCCTTACATCTAGCATGTTTCCCTTTCATTCAAGTTCTCATTTCAAGATTTTCTCAACTTAAAATCTTCCATTTAAAGTATTAAACAAGTATCTCTACAAAACACCAACTTTACATGCTCATAGTTCAACTTTCATGTAAGGGTTTCATGAGTTTGCTTCTTAGGGTAGTCTTAGATGTTTCATCAACTTATGATCATACTCACATCTTTAAGAAATAGCGGTTTTCTAACATGAATACTAAATTGCTAACACAAGATATACTTACTCATCCCTAAAGCAAAGATATGGTGGTTGTATACTAAGTTTCTACTAAGCTTTTGTCTTACTTCCTCCTTCATGAAACCTTCTTGGAAACTTTGAGTTTTGGTCCTTTGAAGTAGGGTTTGAAGGATGTTATCAGGATCTTAAAGGAGCTTTGAATGTTGGTAAAGGTAAGACACAAAGTGAAGTTGAAAGTGCTGTGAGTGTGGGTGCTTGGAATGTGGTGGCAAGTGTGAGATCTTGTAGGGTTTTGTGTTTCCTCTTTTGAGTGGTTTTAAAAGTAAGAGAAAAGGAAGTGAAAATGAAGTTGAAAGTGAGAGAAATGGGAGAAAGAGTGGCCGGCTGCTATTGAAGGTGGAAGTGTGTTTAAGAAGTTTGTTTGTGTTCTCTTATAGTATGCACAAAAGTCAACAATTGCAACTCTTGATGATATAAGCATTAAGGGGTGAATTGTGGAGTGTAAGATAAAGTGATTGATGGATGAAAGATATGGCATGCCCCCTACCCCCCTTTCTTGCTTGTAAAAACTGGCCATTAGGGTCTCTTTATTGCATGGAGTTGTCTTCTCTCATTTATTAAAATTAAGCACGTGAAATTTTGTGATATTCTGTTCATATGTAGTATAAGTTAATGGGTGATAAGGAAAGTGTCTTATCACTAGTTTTTGATATGTTGTGAATTGATAAATGACTCCAACTCTCAATCGATAAGTCATTTAGCATGATTAGTTGGTCTACTTATTCATACGTAAGGCTTAGGCATAAAGATAAGGAAATTGTTTTAGGATTTACTTCTTGAATTGTTTTGTAGATTATGATTAAATTCTTATAAAATTATGAAATTTTCTAAAGTTGAGTTAAATTATTCAAATTAAATTATCAATTAGTCGCTTAGGGTTAAAAGCCCTTAATTGTTTTAGGGTTTAGGGTCTTAAGTGACTTTAAAGTTTATAGTTCTTCATGCTTGGGTTTTATCGATAATAGGCTTTTGAATTGGAAAAGTAAGTTTGTTTTTTAATTGTAAACTTGAGTTCTTAGTTGAGTTGATCCTTGGGAACGTTCAAGGAGTACTCTTAGTCGAATCATAGGCCTACTTAAAAGTAGGGTTTACAACATCCAAAACGGACACCGTTGCGAGAAAGCATATCTAAAAATGATAAAAATGGACTATAAGTTCATAAAAATTAGAGTTCAAATGAAAATGTTATACGTGATTAACGAAAAGGCTCAAACAGAGGATTTTGTTTGAATTAATAGCTAGTTTAGGTAGTTATCACCATGTATGCGAATAGCTTAGTTATTCTACTTAGATACTCATTGCCTTCTATAATCCCTAAATGTCATATGGATACCAACTTGCTAAGTGGATTATTACAATCGTTGATAGACTCAATGACCAAGTAAGTATTCCTAATGATTTTATACTTGTTTTGTGCTTGTAGTAAGCGTACCTAAATTAAATGTGAATAACTTGATGCATGGGGGTTTAGGTTATGCATGTTCTTGATATTGATTGATTATTTTGCAAAATACTATTAAATGTGATAAATTGAAGATTTGGTTATATGATTAATTGTTGTTCGATTTGAATGGTCTGTTGATATTGATTGATTACTCAATAATTTGACTTAATTATATTTGGTTTATCTTAATTTAAAAGGACCATGCATTGCATTCCTTATTTCAACCATCACTTTATGTGAAGGTAAAAAGAGGCCTTACGGGGGTTGTTTCTATGTATTGAACTAAAGTGTTTTAGTACGGTATACTCGTATAACACGATCTTACCCTAGCCCACGGGCTTGGTAGGCATGGAGATGCCAACCGTCTAGCTTAGGGTCCAATTTAGAGACCTTCGTTGTAAGGTGTAAGTATGGACTGTAAGAGCTACCTCATCGCTAGTCTTGGGAATTTATATACTATTAGAAATAGAAACCTATTTCGTGAAACATGGAATTATATATATATATACATATATATGGTTAAAAACTCAGGTGTTAGGACTCAATTGTAATTGGTGTTAATGTATCTCTAACCTTTACCTCAGAGAGCGTTAAATCTGATATTATATGCAACACTGGTCAATTGTATAATATTGTTTGGCATAATGCATGCACATACATTCATATGATTGTAATAATTTGTTTAATAACTTACTTACCTATATAGTATGAGGGATACAAGCTTGTGTAGTTTACTTCCCAATAGTTTTCTCTTGTAGGTTGCTACATAATTAGGCATGGGTTAAGTGCTGACTGTTGAGTACTAGCATCGTAATACATAGAAGTTAGAATTTGAGGACAGATTGTATATTTGGTTTGAATTATTATATATAATTATTAATACTATATTTAGATTTTATGACATTCGTATGTTTAAGTTTTAAAACTCTACTACCTTATCTTAGCATTTGGTAAGGCATATCGATTCTTTGTGGTTCTGGTAGATTATAGAATATCAGATAACTATAGTCACTTATATGTTATAGTAAGTTAATTAAATTAAAAATCGAAAACTTTAGTAATTAATTGTTTAGAGTCTTGCAATCTCTGACTTGCTAATTGGTTTTCGTATTATAGGTGTACACGTGATATGAAAATTTTAGGCTACTCTACTAGGCCCTCCTTAGGGTCATAATAGAAGTGGTATTAGAGTTTTAGGTTATCATAGATAGGAAAAACCTATTAAATGGTAAGATGGGGTAGAACTTGGGTAGATTTAGGATTTAAAACTAAATGACTTAAACTCCTAAGTTATATACTATATTTAGTATTTCTTATATGTATTATGTCTCTGTTATATGTGCATTTACCCATTAACTATTAAACTCTTTTCTCAACCTCTATATTGTTGATATGATTACTCTAAAAGAGTTTGCAACTATAAGTTTGAAGTGTTAAACCAAAGAAGTAAGAAGCAAGTGCTGAAAAGGGAACAAAAGTAAATGTTTTTGATTGTGTTGAATTAAGAAGAAGAATTTGTGTCAAGGATCAGGAGAGCAAAGAATACCCCAATAACATATTAAAAGTTCGAAGTGCATTGATTAGAGGCTTATTGGTTTTGGTGGTTTTGATAATATTTGGAATTAGGAATTTAACACATAGATGGAATTTGAAAATTGTGTTGTAGTAGTTAAATTCAAATTTGATTGGGTGATTGATTAGCTTGATCAATTTGAAGCATGAGGTGACATTACTAAGATATGAACCTTTCTTATTATATCGGGTGATTATAACATGAGGAAGATGATTGTACAAGGTCTTAAAGGATAATTATCTTGGAGTTGTAATGTATAAGAATTTTGTAAAAGACCTATAATTGATGTGAGAAGTAAGTTATTAAGGTGATATGAAAATAAGTATCCTTAAATGAGTAACTAAAGATAAGTGTACATTGGAGACTAGGTGCGTTGGAAAGTTTCAACTATATAATTAGAAGTTCTAATCCCTGAGGATGGTAATAACAATTCAAATGGAGAATTTAAATTGTATGATTGGAGATTTAGGGAATTGTTGTGATAATAGGATTGTGAAATCAAACAGTTGACCTAAAAGATTAATAAGAATGAACTATGAGTAATATTATGCAAATTTTAATCATAGTACTACAAGAAGGAATGTTGAATTGAATAAGATATGTGGAAATCAAATGGTGATTGAAAGGTGATCACATCTGGGAAATGAAAAATTATAATGACAAAAGAATGATTGAATTAGATATTTGATGAAAGTGAGTTTGAAAATTTGTGAATTATGAAGTCTATCTTTTATGAGAGAATTAAAATAATTGAAAAGGTAGAAGTGATGATTTGTACAATAGTATTTAAAAGTAATAATTGATGATCTGAGTACATAAGTAATACTAATGTTGGCAAATATCACTTTAGTAGGATTATGGATGGTAAAAAGGATCATGACACCCACATGATTCCAAGAGACTAAAGTAATTTAGGTCATTCAAAGAGTACCCTTAAAGAATCAGAATTGCTAAGGAAGGCATTCCCTAATTTTATTAAGGCTAATTATTTTTTTGTAAGCAAGGGGAATAATCTAATTGAAGCAAAAGATTGCTTGTCTCGAATCGAATTATCATTTGAAGTTTATGAAATTTCTAAAGACATGAAATTAATACATGGGACTTTTATGCTAAAAAGTGATGCTAGATTTTGGTGGAACTCTAAAGAAAGAATTTTGTTCCCTCCTGTCACTTAGAGAGTATTTAGATAAGAATTTCAAAAGGAATATATTTCAGAAAGCCTACTTTTGAAGGACTTGCTTTTAGCACGAAGAGAAAATTGAAGTATTAGTGAATATGAATATGAGCTCAAGAGATTGATGCATTTTATTTGTTCAGAATCGAGAGTTAGTGATCAATTGCGCATATAAGTGTTCCTAGCAAGATTAGATCAAGAAACTTGAACTAAGTTAAAATAATTTTAGTTAAAGACTTACAATGAAGTTACTGAAAGAGTAAGGATGATAGAATATGTAGAAAAGGATTCTTAGAAAAGAAAAACGAGAAAAGCAAGCTCTTAATCAAAGAAGTTAATTGTTCATAGAAGAAAATGATTTCTTAAAAAATGGCTTTGAAGGATTACATGTTACTCGTGAAGCTTTAGTCAATGAAAATCTTATTCTGAAGGAAGAAATTAAAAATTTGAAAAACCATATGGAGGATTTATCTAAGTCAATTAAAAACACATTTCAAAAGTTTAAGGAAAGTGATAAGAAGTGACAAATGTTAATTTTTAGTCAAAGAATGGATAATTCAAAATCTAGACTTGGTTTCGAATTTAGAGAAACATCTAAAATGAAGAGAGAAATAGTATTTGTCAAACTAAAAGATGAAAATCAAGAAATAGTCAAAGAAAGAGACAAAGGAAAAATGGTTGAACTTGTTAGAAGGTAGAATAGACAATTCTCTCGAACAACAATAAGTATCCTTTTAAAGGGTACAATAGAAGGTGAACCAGAGGGTATGTCAAAACGAATTTGGGTTAAAGGAAAGTGGTAAGTGACAGGTATAATGAGTAAAGACCTTATGCTTGTTTTCTCTATAATAAACTAGGACACATAGAGAAATATTACTTTTTCAAAAAATATAAGCTCAATAATAAGCAAGGTTCTCTTTAAAAGTTGAGCTTGAATTTTCATGAATCTAAGCTTTGTTGGGTTTGTTAATAGACTTGATTATGTTGTGATGTGTGTAAGAACATGAAGCTAAGTGAAAAGGAATGTAGCATCTTGATAATGGATGCTAAAGACACATGACAGGTGATGCTTCGTTGTTCACAAACTTAGAATGAAAGGAAGATGGATATGTGAAGTTTGGTAACAATGGTAAAGGTTATGTATAATTGGTTAACACCACATATAACTGAAAATATGTTATTGGTTAAAGGTTTGAAACACAACTTGTTAAGCATAAGTTAATTGTGTGATAAATGGTACAGAAAAACATCTGAACATGATAAATGTACTGGTTTTAATAAGGATAGATTAATTAAAGTTGTTTGAAGGATTAAAAAAGAAGAATGTTTATTTAATTAAACCATTTGAAGTATCATCTGAAAGTTGCTTTATAACTATGAATGTTAACACTTTACTTTGTCATAATAGATGAGTTCTCGAGATTTACTTGGATTTTGTTCTTTCCTCATAAAAGTGATGCATTTAAAAGTTTTGAATTATTTTCCAAAAGAGTTCAAAACAAAAAAAAGCCTCTCTATCGTTAGTCTATATATTGATCATAGAAGGGAATTTGAAAATTCTGATTTTATCTCTTTTTGTGAAGAAAATGGCATAACTCATAACTTTTCAGCACCTTATACTCCACAATAAAATGGAGCAATTGAATGCAAAAACATGACTATCCTAGAAATGATGCAATCACTACTTAATGAAAGTAGTATAGTAGATCAATTTTGGACCAAAGTAGCATCAACAACTTATTATATTATAAATCGAGTATATGTTAGGCTTTTGACAAATAAATTGCTTATGAGATTTATAAAGGAAGAAATCCTACTATTTCATACTTTTACACATTTGGTTGTAAGTGCTATTTAAAGAAAATAGGAAAAGTATTGAGGAAGCATGAAGAGAGAGCTAATGAAGCTATCTTTTTAGGCTACTCTTTGAACTCGAAAGCACATTAAGTATATAATAAAGAAACAAAAGTGATAGAGGAATCAATAAATGTCAAGTTTATTGAAGAAACAACCGATGAAGAGTCAAATGATAAACTTTCAATTGCCTTAAATAAAAAGAGATCTATACGACTTGATTTAGAAGGTAAGCTAGAACCTCCTTCAAATGGAACATTAGGAACTTAAAAAATGCCTGATGTGTCTAATAAAGAACAAGGATCAGAAGGCTCTTTAGAGACTAATATTAAGTTTGTCAAAATATGCCCAAAAAATAAGTTAGAAGTTTTTGAACAGTCTCATGCACCACCATTGACACTTCAACTTAAAATTGATCATCCTCCTAAACTTATGATTAGTAATGTTAGATTTAGAATAAGAACAGGATCAAGCTTATAAAAATTTAAAAACCATTTTGCTTTAATATCTGTAATTGAATCTTATTTAGTTGATGAAGCTTTAATAATAATAATTAGATCTAGCTATGCAAGAGGAACTTAGTTAATTTTAGAGAAATTAGTTATGGAATCTAGTTCCAAAACCTAAGGATAAGCTAGTTATAGGCACTAAATGGGTTTTTAAGAATAAGTTAGATGAACATTGAAAAATAGTAAGAAATAGAGCTCGTTTAGTTGCTAAAGGATACTTTCAAGAAGAAGGAATAGACTATGATAAAACTTATTCTCCTATGGTTAGATTAGAAGCTATAAGATTACTTCTTGCAGTTGCTTGTTTGAAAAGTTTCAACTTATATCAGATAGATGTCAAAAGTGCTTTTCTGAATGGTCTTATAAAAGAAGTATATGTTGAACAACTACTTGGACTTGAAGATCTATTCAAATCAAATCATGCATATAAGTTGAAAAAGGCATTGTATGGTCTTAAACATGCTCCTTGTACTTGGTATGAGAGATTAAGTCAATTTTTAATTAAAAATGATTTTCAAAGGGGTTGTTACTACACTATTCATGAAGTATCATGGAGAATACATGTTAGTTGTATAGATTTATATTGATGATATCGTTTTTGGTGCAACTAATGAAAAATATTGTCAAGAGTTTTTAAGTTTGATACAAATTGAATTTGAGATGTCACTCATAGGAGAATTGAACTTTTTCTTGGGATTACAAATCAAACAAACAAAGAATAGAATTTTTATTTACTAAGAGAAGTACACCAGACAAATATTGAAGAAATTTGGTTTTGAGAATACTAAGGATTCTTCAACTCCTATGAGTACCTCAACAAAGCTTAATATCATAGGTAATGGCAAAAAAGTAAATGAAAAATTATATCGAAGCTTAATCAGATCCTTACTGTACTTAATGGCTTCATATACTCAAATTTTGTTTAGTACTTATGTTAGTGCTAGATTTCAAAGTTCATTAATAGAAACACACTTAATTGCAGTTAAAAGGATCTTTAAATATATAAAAAGAACTACAAAATTAGGAATTTTGTATCCTAAGAGTTAAAATTTTGATCTCATGGGATATTTAGATGTTGATTATGCAGGTTGCAAAATGGATATTAAGAGTACTTCAGGTACTTGCCAGTTTTTAAAGGACAAGCTAGTTTCTGAGTCTTCCAAGAAACAAAACTCTATTGCCCTTTCAATTGTAAAAGCTAAACTTATTTCTATTGGGAATTGTTGTACACAAATTCTTTGGTTAAAATAGCAATTGAATGATTATGGGATAATTACAAAATTATACCCATATAATGTGACAATAACAATGCCATTAATTTAACAAAAAATCCAATTCATCACTTAAGGTAAAAACACATAGAAATAAGGCATCATTTCATTTGTAACCATGTTGCAAATAATGATCTGAGTGTTGAATTCGTACCTATTGAATATCAATTTGTAGGTATATTTACAAAACCTTTGGATAAATTAAGGTTTGAATTTATTGATAATGAAAGTGTGTATAGCCCTTTTTGTGAGTAAGGAGAATATTTAATTAATTCCTCTAAGTTCACAAATTAGACATGTGGTGATAAAAGTATTTTTCTTTTTTTTTTTTTCTCTAATCTTCCATGTTCAAAGTGCATTTTTTTTTGCCATGTGTAATGCACAAGAAAAGTGCATAAAGTGGGTCTTAAATAATTGCTCAGTAGGTCCTAAAATATCTTAGAAGTGGGTCTAATTAATTAGCCCATATGCATGCAGGATAAAGACCACTGGATTTGTTAATTTTTTTATTTTTTTAATTTTCTTTTACTAAGTATAAAGCTATTCTTTCCTGTTCTTCTTCTCATTCTTTCAGACCCTTCATCTCCTTATATTCATTCTCTCTCAAAGAAAATGTCTCCTAAAAAATCTTTACGTATTGCTGCTAAAGGAATCAGAACCAAAACCAAAATCCCAAGCAATCTAGATAGCCCTATTGATCTTATTGAATAAGGGACCAACCTACTAGAACTACAACCTAATCCACTTACTAAACTTAAAAAAGAATCGTCTCAAAAGACCTAAACCCTAGAACTTTGAGATGAACCCTCAAATGAACCAATTCAAGAAATAACCCAAAAGAATGGTTTTGAACCACATTCTAAACTAACCTAAGAAGTAACTTAGAAGACTTTATAAGTTGAGCAAAAGTTTGGATCATCTTCTTCTTCATCTAAAGAAGTTATTGAATCTAAGGACTTAGGTTCTTTAAAAAAGTCATCTGAGGAAAAATCTAAAACTGAGATGAATTCCCCTAAACAACCTCCTAAACCTGGACCTAAGAAAATAGTTTACAAGACCAAGGCTTCACAACCTATGATAAAGACTTTAAAGGTTGCTCCTCAATCTATGCAAAAGCCTTAACAAGTGGTGATCACAAAGAAACCACCCTCCAAACAAAGGTATAAACCAAAGAAGAGATACATTATGGAAGGTAAGAGTGTATCTATCAAAGGATCTTTTTTCTTGGATTTAGAGTTCTTTGAGAAAAATGGATTTTACTAGAAGGAGTATCTTAATGCTTTAAGACTGAATAACTTAGCAAACATGAGAGGTGTTGTGCATGGTGAACTAGTAGATGAACTTAATTGGAAGCTAGATAGTAAGCATCAGGATGTATGGAAACCTATAGTGTTGAATTAGAAAATTGAGATTTCAAAAACGGATATCTTGAAGAGTTTTGGCAATAAAGAAATCTAAGAAGATGAAAGTTTGGTATGGTTGACTAAAGAAAATGTTTTTATTGAGTTGAATGATCGAATTGAGTTAAGTGTTGGTAAAGATATATTTATCATTGAATTTGAATTACTAGTTAGGATTTTGCACAAATTTGTCAATACTTTTGTACTACTTAGGAGGGGTAATGTAACTTTTGTGACTAGGGAAGATGCTTTAGTTGTGATGGCCATGTTGGACAAAAGGAAAGTGGATGTAATGAATTTGATGATGGGGTATGTATGGTAACATTTGGATGTTAGGCCATATTGAAGTTTGTTGATGGCACTATTTAAGTCTAAGAAGCTAAAATTACCAAGTGACACAACTTTTCCTTACTATCGTTCTAGGCTAGGATAGAAAATTTTCAAGCAAAAGGGCATCTATGTGACTGGTAAACTTTGGCATTCTCATAATGGAAGAGTTTATGTTCACCCTTCCAAAATTGGGAAGAGGGTGATCATTGTTGAAAACAAGGATGGTGAGAAGAAAAGGAAAAGGACAAGGAACCTACTGTTGAAGGTCAAAAGAAGAAAGGGAAATTGGTAAAAAAGACTGGTAGGATTGAATTTAAAGAAGTGGTTGGATCACTTTCAGATAGTGAATAATAGAGTACAGAATTACAAATTCCTCCCTTCAAACATGGTGAAAGTTTAGTATTTGTTGGGCAAATTTCTAAGGAAATCAAGGAAGTACTTGGGATGGTTGTGAAGGATCAAATTTCTGGAATGAAAAACTTGTTCAAAGTCTGGGTCAAAGAGAAAGTGATTGAGTCAAAAGCTGATGAAGAAGTTTAACCTACTGATCTACTATTTGAACCACCTACTATTAAACCAAATCTTCAAACCCCAACACCTAAACATCATTCTCTTATGACTACTCTACAATAAGTTGATCAACCTAATTAGCTACCAATTCAAGATTTTGACAAAACTCCAGTTATCTTTCCTCAATCTCTAGAACCTACAGATCTTCCTGTTGAAACTCTAGCACCTTTAACTGTAACTCCTATTCTTAACCTTAAAGAACAGGCAACTCTTGAAGAGAACATAGAAACTCTTTTTATTAGATCTAATAAGGATGGCAATGCATCTGGCTAAGCAAAATCTACTCGAACTCCTATGAAAGACATTGAACCAACTTCCAGTGTCAAGAAACCAACTAAAGTTAAACCTTCTCCTAACAAAGCAGCTTCAACATACTTTGGTAGGATGAAACCTTATGCTAGAAGGAAAACCAAGAGAGCTCAAAAATAATTTCTTTGTTCAAGTGTTTTGTCTTTTATGCTCTATTATTAGGTTCTATTTTGTTTCAGTTAGCTTTCGTTAAGTCTTTTGTTTTCTGATGTTAAAGCTACCCTTAGACCATGCTATGTACTCTCTTTTTCACCAATAAAAGTCCATTTAAGTTTCTACAAATGTTGTCAAATTATAAATATTCAGGGGGAGTTATTAAATAGTCTCTAATGATAACGAAAAGGGGAGAAAGGCCAAAAACAATTAAGTACTGAACATAAGCAAGCATACATAACATGACAACATGGTGGCTTATAATTGTTTTTGAACAATATTTCTTCTTTGCTATTTATTAGATATTGATTCATATTTGTAACATGTTTTTGAACTTACAAGTGTTTTGTTATCATCAAAAAGGAGAAGAATGTTAGATATCTCTCATAAATTTTGATGATAACAAAAAGAGAGAAATGCCAATGTACTAATAAGTGTATAGATATTCAGATAGTTCTTTAGCAAGTTTAAAATTGTAACTTGAGTTGTATTTAGAGACTTATTCAGAAGTTTGAGTGGATTGAAGAAGAGACAAGTTTGGAAAATATTTAGAGAATGTTTCAGAAGCTTATATAAGAAGAATTAGCACATCATTTCAGAAAATTGTTCAAAGACTTTGAAGATAAGTAAACTGAGATATCTTTAAAAGGTTATTGAGATAGTTAGTCTGGAAGAGTAACTCTAAAAAATAACATAACATCATATTCGAAGTGAACAAGACCTAGCTCTACTAGATTAGGTGTATTAGAGAAATACACTTAATTCCATTTCATTTAAATAGGAATTAAGATCCATGGGGATTATTGCTAAGAGAATTAATTTTTGAAATAATTAAAGAAAATATCTAAGTTTGGATAAAGATAACGATGATTTCGAATTTTATAGGATATCAAATTTAAAATTCAAGATTATCTAGAGTTGCTAATCAAGTATATCTAATAAAAGAGATCTAACCAAGGTAAGATCAGATTAAAATTCAAACTGAAAGATTTTCTCCAAATATCTATGGATAATTTTTTTTTAAACATTAAGTTTAGATAAACATGAGATGGAGATAATCATCAACAATATAGATGTTGGAAGAATCTAGTATAAAAGGAGAGATGATTCAAAAATATTGGAATGATTTTGAAAAAGAAAGACATATGCGTTACACTTTGATCATGATAAATTTCTACTATCTGAAAGAGCATAGAACAATTCTCAAATACTTCTTGAGAGAGTTGAACTGAAGCTACTTATTCAATAATTTTTATTTCTATTTTCATGCTAAACTATTTGAGATTTATATTGTCTTTCTCAATTTTGTTTTGTAAACATTATTGTTTAAGTGTTGTTTAAGAGAAGTTTGATTGTACTTTGTAGATCTATAATTAGCCTGGATAGTAGAGAAGTTTGATAGGTAGAACAAAAAGTTGTGCAAGCCAAGTTTGGCAAATGTTTGTAAACTTCTTGTGATTTATTTCGATTTAGTAGATCAAGTGGAATGACATCGATGAAGTAGACCAAGTTGCTAACAATAGAGTTGGAAGAGAGTAGTAGGTAGAAGGCCAAAGCTCTATAAATCTTGAGCTTGCTATTCTTTTCTCAATCTCCTTTACTTTGTGTTATTTGTTTTTTTTATTAGTGTGTTGAATTATTAAAGTGCAACTATTCACCAAAATTAAGTTATTAAGAGGAATAATTTTCATTCACTTAAAAAAAGTATTATAGTTCTTAAAGATATAAATTCATACCCCCACACCCAAGCCCCCTTCCCTCGACCCCTCTTACAATATCTTATATGGAACCAATAACAACCATCACCAGTAACATAAGAAACATTGGTAACACTAGGAGCACTAATAATAATGATGTCACCATTGAGGCAAGGGCTGAACCTTTAAAATAATCAATAAAGAGTATGGGTGACAAAATGGACTTTCTTATCAATAATGTTAGCCTCTTACATACAACTTAACCTACCATTAAAGGGAATTCTATATCGCATGGGAAAGGAATTACCATGAATCCATAAGAATGTGAAGACACAAGTGCAAATTATTTTCAACAAGGGGTAGATTCCAGTGTCAATTTTGAAGGTCCTAGGAAGTAGTTTGAGGACAAACAAAAATATTTGGAAAAGAAATTGCTCTAATAGATAAATGATGAGACAAAAGCTTTTCAGAAGTAGGATGGGTTTGAATAAGCAGGTATCACTGACATAATTGTACAAGATAGCTCACCCTTCCTAAATAAGTTTAAGGTGCCTGGTTTTGAAAAGTATGAAGGAATTGGCAGCTTAAAATTACATATTTGTATGTATGTTCTAAAAATGAGCAAGTATGCCCAATATGATTAGTTGATGGTTTAGACATTCTATGATAACTTAACTGATCTTGTGTTGAAATGGTATTCTTAACTTGATCTCAACTAAGTCAATACATATGACAAGCTTGCTAGGGCTTTTTATGAACGAAATAAGTTTGATGCAGAAGTAGCCCCCTCCATGTAGGATCTGGGGGGTGTCTTCGTAAGAAGCTAAATAAGTCTTTTAAGGAGCATGCTTAGAGGTGGAGAGCCTAAGGTGTAAGAGTATCTACCTTAATCCTTGAAAAGGAGCTAGCCTTCACTTTCATTAGTATACTAAAGAAAGCCTACTTTACTTATCTTATAGCATTTGCTTCAATTGGCTTTACAAAGGTAGTAGCAATAGGGTGTAGAATAGAGAGTGTTATTGCATCTGGCAAACTACTAGCTTCAATTACCCTAAGCAAAAACCTTGACAGGAATTGAGCCATTGGACCCTTGACTTGAGCTTAAGCACGAGGACTTAAGAGTATAGTAAGGCACATCCTTTCATCTTGACTTACACCTAAGGAGTTTAAGTTGCTCCTCATTGTCGACCTACTACAGATGCCTCACCTTGCTATCTATCAATAACTAAGTACCAACTTGAGTATTGCTCTGCTCATAGCTTAACCACACTTTTGACCCCCTAAGAGCACATTTGAGCTAACATAACCCTAGAGAGTTTGTAGATTAGCTCAACATCAATAAAATTTGACCATACCTTTTTGTTTACTTCTATAGGGACTTTCCTAGTGATTATCAACCACATGTCCCAACCATCTACGTAAAGGAATCTACTTAAGAATCTTTTATTCTAGAATTTCTATTATATCCCTTTATCTAATTCCTGTATTTTACTTATTTTAGACAATTTCGTAATTGTATTTTCCATGTTTAGTAGGTTACCTTAGAATTTCAAGTATAAAATACTCCCTTGTATGTAGTCACAATCATCATTCTCTTAATTATCAACTATATAGTATCCCATTTGTGTGAAGCTTTAAGTTTATTATACTTACACTAATTTTATCCCTTAAGCAAGGCTAGGGGGTAGCTAAGCTCACTAAGCTACTCTTGCATCATATCGAGTAAGTTCATTAGTTTACAGAGGTTCATTAGTGCATCATATCATCGAAATCGCTTGATGGGTTTGGCTTGTTCTCTTTTATTTTTACTTGTTCATCACCTTATGTTTCAAGCTTTCTATGTACTTGGACCTACCCTATTACGACCCAATAGTATCGTTGTCATGGTATATCGCCGTATATTACATAAAGGTTTACTATCAACCCCCTTGTTAATCACAGGCCTTTCATACGATACACAAGGCTCCTTCCATTATACATTACCACTAAGCCCATAGATAAGTGATATAGAGTAATTTACTAAAATTAACTTCTATGATGTAAATTAATTAAATAAACGTATGGACTCATTAAGTTCCACACCAAGAGAATATTACAAGAAAATGTAGTTCGTAAAGGAAACCACATCACAAACTTCAAACTATGTTATGAACAAAAATAAAGGTAAATAGTTATCTCCAAAAACTATTACAAAATCTCCTCTCCACTCCTTGATCGCTCGAACTCGTCTCTATATAAGACTCACCTCAAGCATGCATCAGCTTGGATGAACGAAGAGGTTTCCCTGCAACAAAAGAAACCTATTGAGGTGTAAGCTTACACTTAGTGAGATAAATACCCTCGTCGATACCACATGGTAGAAATTTATTAGATGCACTAACATATGAACACATGAATAATCAGTATGCTAAACAACGCATGCAGTGGCCTAAGAACTGCATACAACTTAGAATTATGCCCCCTATAGTTAAGGTTGGGGGTAACTAACCGACCTAAACCAAAATCTGAGTTCTAGAACTTAGGTTTTGTTTCATTTACACTATTGTGCTTAAGTTAAAACAAAACCATATATATATATATATATATATATTTTCCTTCCTAAACGACAAATTATGTTTTCAAAATCATAAGTCTAGCAATGTGGTGGCTTTAGCAATCCAAAAACATATGCTTTAAGTAGAAGCCACAAGATACAGCCCCTCGCTGACGGTTGGCATCTCCCCGTACCCAGTAAGCCTATTAGCTTAGGATAGAGACTCAATAAAAATGATGACATAGCTAGTGCCCAATCCTATAGGAGGCCCTCCTCTTGTGAGTCCCTTCCCATCTTTTGCGTAAAGGGGCAATCAGTGTTATTCAAATGCAATTATGAGGAATTCATGATTCATTGAATTTCTTAATCATATAAGTGATTAATCCATTTTTTCATGGTGATCAGATAATTTCATTCCATACAATTGCACATATGAGTTATCACAAACAATTTCCATTATTACGTGATTAACAAGCCATAATTCAACCAAAAGTTCACACACACATGCATTTCCCATATCCTACAAGCATCCAAATTATATGTGTAAGTTTAGGTGCATCTATTCTACAAGCAAAATCAAGTAAAGAGTCATCAGGAATTTACTCACTCAGCCATACAGGTTAATCGAAGTAGTATAGGGGTAAGTCATCTCCGAACATTAGGTCCCTTGAGTATCACAATCATAATACTATAAGGATTTGAAATGAGACTTAGAAAACTAAGCTAAAATCCCTTAAGTTATACTTTTGACTAGTTTTCATATTTTTCCTGATTTCTTACTCAAAGTTCAATTGTGTATAACTTTCTCGTTTTAAATCTAATTTTTATGATCTTATAGTTAATCTTCATCATTTTCGAGTGTACTTTAATGTGGTAAGGTTAGATTTTTGAGATGAGACATGCAAATCTACCCATATGTCAGAACAATAGCAGTCCTCATGATTTAGAGTGCTTTTGGGCTATGTTTGGTTAATGGGCTTTTTGGTAACTTGGGGAATCCTTTGGGCCTAGGCTTAAGATCTCATTTTAGGTTCAAAATACTTCTTAAGATTAGATTCACAACTTTGATTTATACTCTTAAGGCTAACAACCACTTCTTGGGCTCTTAAGTAGGCTTGAGCTATCAAATCGACTTATTTTTTGTCCAAATCAAAGATAGTCACATTCTTGGGCTTAGGGGGTGTCTTATGGGTCTCTTGAGAATCTTAAAACAACTTTTATTGTTGTGCTAAGTTGCTGGTGAAAAACTTAAGGTGGGTTCAACTTGGTGTTTGGGGTTCGTTTTAGAAGATTTAAGTTTTAGGCTTAATACACTTGTCGTACTCACCTTGATTGGTCTTTTTACTTTGTTTACCTACTTTCATCACATTTTTATGTATCCATTAAGAAGGTTCTAGATTTGGTCGGTTTGAATGTGAAGGCTTCCAACTTGTTTCACCATTTCCGTAAGTTTAGGTATTAAATCATGAACTTAAGCTACTTGTATTAAGTTGACTTCTTTTCCATGAGATGATTATTTGGCTCATACTTTATATGAAAATATAGGATGTCACATTTATCATATCTCCCATACCATAGTTCATGTCTTGCAAAGTTAGTTTCTTCATAAAACTTCATGTGATGAATTTTTCCTTTACCTAAGTCTAGATTTTAGTATGTTTAACTTAGTAAAAGTGAAAATAACATCTTAATGACTTCTAAACCCTCTTGTCCAATATGCTTCCCTTTCATTCAACTTCTCATTTCATGATTTTCTCAACTTAAAATCTTTCATTCTAAGTGTTAAACAAGTATCTCTAGAAAACACTAACTTTACATACTTATAATTCACTTTTCATATAAAGGTTTCATGAGTTTACTTCTTAGGGTAGTCTTAGATGTTTTATCAACTTATGATCATACTCATTTGTTCAAGAAATCATGGCCTCTTAACATGAATACTAAACTATAAACAAAAAGAACACTTACTCATCTACAAAGTAATGATATGGTGGTTGTGTACTAAGGTTCCACCTAAGCTCTTTGTCTTACTCCCTCCTTCTTACATCCTTTTAGAAACTTGAGTTGTGATCCTCCAAAGTGGGTTTAAAGGATGTTCTAAGGATCCTAAAGGAGCTTTGAATGTTGGCAAAAGCAAGACACAAGAAGAAGTTGAATGTCGTAAGGATTGAAGCTTAGAAGTGGTGGCAAAGTGTAGGATTTTGTAGGGTTTGGTTGTTTCCTCTTTTGAGTTGGTTTCAAAGTGAGAGAAAAGGAAGTGAAAATGAAATTGAAAGTGAGAGTAATGAGAGAAAGAGTGGTTGGTTGGAAATGGAGTGGAAGGTGTGTTTAATAAGTTTGATTTTGTTGTCTTGTAGTATGTACAAAAGTCAATAATTGCAACTCTTGATAATGTGAGAATTAAGAGGTGAATAGTGGAGTGTAAGATAAAGTGATTGATGGATGAACCCCCACCCTCCCCCCCACTTTCTTGCTGGTAAGAACTGGCCATTAGGGTCTCCTTATGGCATGGAGTTGTCTTGTCTCATTTATTAAAGTTAAGCATGTGAAATCTTGTGAAAATTTGTCCATATGTAGTATAAGTTAATGGGTGATAAGGAAAGTTTCTTATCACTAGCTTTTGATAAGTTATCAATTGACAAATGACTTCAACTCTCAATTGATAAGTTATTTAAGGTGATTAGTTGGTTTACTTATTTACACATGTAAAGCTTAGACATGAAGATAAGGGAATTGCCTTATAGGAAATTGTTTTGGGATTTACTTCTTGAATTGTTTTATAAATTATGATTCAATTCTTATAAAATTATAAAATCTTCTAAAATTGAATGAAATTATTCAAATTAAATTATCGATTAGTCGCTTAGGATTAAAATTCCTTAATTGTTTTAGGGTTTAGGGTCTTAGGTGACTTTAGAGTCCACAATTTTTCATGTTCGGTTTTTATCGATAATAGGCTTTTGAATTGGAAAAGTAAGTTCATTTTTAACTGTAAACTTGAGTTCTCAGTTTAGTTAATCCTTGGGAATGTTCAAGAAGTACTCTTAGTTGAATCATAGGCCCGCTAAAAGTAGGATTTACATACCCTGTTAATGTTACCCTTGTTTGTCCTTGGCATGGGGTATCATCTTAGTATTAGAGCTAAGGTTCATATTGGGCAAGTTGCTATTGAGCTATGTTATTGCTATATCGTGTTAGAATACTATTGTAGAAATGTTTATAGAATTAGTGTTGTTGCTTGTGTGGTTGCATGAGGGTTAGTTATAGTATCTTGGTAAGAGGTGAAAGTAGTATTACTATTCTTTGCAGTAGTTGTTGTATAACACTCTATTTTACTCTACTTTAAGCCTTGGGAAGCAAAGCAAGCATAAACTAGGTATTTCTATTGTTCGTCAAAGTAGGCATCAAATTGGTATTCTGTAGTAAAGTATATCTAGACCTTGGTATTTATATGGAAGAAGTTGTGTATGTGTATATGAGTGACTGATTGTTTGAAGATAGTATATACTGTTTCTGAGTAATAGTGAGAATCTAAGTACTCTATGTTTTATTATGGGAGCAAGATCGAGTTGAGAGAAGATGAATGATTCTAATGTAAATGCGGTAATCGGAGATGACAATAGTGGCGTTGTTGACCATAGTTGATAACCTTAAAACACCCCTAGAAGTTTCGATGAGTGGTTTGATGAAATGACTAACTTGATAGTTGACTTGACTCAAGCTATTCATGTGTTCACTTCCCAACCCATTGAGGTCATCTACAACACTCCCCAAGTTGCTCTTGAAGTTAGTGATACTACTTATGGTGCTCCGCCTGCTTGAAGCCAATTCCTAACTTAACAAGATTGAGGTCAAGGAGTAGATGTACATGTTCATAGGAAGATAGACTTAGGTGATGTTGATGAGGAGAATGAAGAAGATTATTATGAAATAGAGGACATAGCATATGCACTTGAACTACCAACCATGTGAAGCTTTTGATCCTAAGCTTCAATGGTTCTAGGATTACTGATGAATACTTAGACTAAGAAGGGAAGGTCGTGCAAGTCTTTGATTATTATCTCTATGAGGACCATGATAAGGTCAAAACTGTTGCAATTGAGTTTTCAAGATATGCTACGATGTGGTGGAGGAATTTTTAGACCATGTAAAGACAAGATGGATATAGAGAAATTAGTATATGGCTCAAGGTGAAAAGAGTTCTTTTAGCTAAAATTGTACTAGATACCTATCTGCAAGATACTTTTGCTTGATCCCAATAGTTAAAGCAAGGGATTCGTATTATTGATGAATAAGAGTGAGAATTTCAAATGCTTATGATTCGATATGAGGTTAGTGAGCCATCAACTTAAACAGTATCTAAATTCCTGACTGGATTGGGGTTAGAGATATGAGATGTAGTAGAGTTGCAACATTTTGTCACTTTAGATGAGGCTATAAAAATTGCTTAATGTATGGAGAGACAGGGGAGGGATAGACTAATTCGACTACCAATGAGCTAACCTGCACAGTCTACCTGACCTATTCATAAAAGTCATTAAGCTTAATATAGAATTTAGCTAGGTAGATAGATAGACATCATAACTTAGTAGAAGAGTTGGCTTGGTGATGGTGAAGCATAAAAGAGGACATTTGAGAAAGGATAAGGACTAGGGTGAAAGACTAGTTAGATCAAGTATTTTAAGCATTAAGGATTTGAGTACATGGTTGCCTAATGTTCGAACAAACAAACCATGGTCATTAAAGGCAATGCTTTGAGGATTGAATTAGATAGTATGGATGAGGAGCTTGAAGAAAGAGAGGAATTGGAGAAGAACACTGAGAGTAATGAGGAACTTGTTGAGGAGGACACATTTGTTGAAGATCTAGATAAGTTGACTTTATTTATCAAACGAGTAATGAACATTAAACCATTCGTCAAAGAGGAGCAATGAGAAAACTTATTGCATATCACATGTAAAGTGAGTGAACAAGTGTGCACACTCATTGTAGATAGTGGGAGTTGCACCAACGTTGTATTTGCCGACTTTGTTCAAAAGCTCAAATTGCTAACCTTATCACTCTTAAGATTGTACAAACTCTAATGGCTAAATGAAAAGGGAGCATTACATGTCACTTAGTAAATATTATTACAAATCTTGATTGGAAACTATTAAGATGAGATTCTTTATGATGTGTTACCCATGTATGCATCTCATGTGTTACTTTATAGATGATGGGTTTGGGAACACATATGCATTTAAGAAAGATAGGAAGAAGATCATCTTGAATCCCATGACCCCTAATCAAGTAAGCAAGGTGTAGGCCAAGTTAGCCTAAGGATCTAGGAAGACTTTGATTCATAGTCATTCTAAGCTCAAAGAGGTTAATTCGATATAATGATCTAACCTTTTTATTAGCAAGAAGATTGTCAGAATTGAAGGAGCAAGTTGTGCTACCAAATGAGGTTCAAGAGCTACTTGATGAGTATGCCAATGTGTTTCCTCAACAACTACTTAAAAGACTACTACCTTTCTAAAGAATTGAGTATTGTATCGACTTAATACATGGTGCCATCCTTCCTAACAAGATTGCTTATTGGATGAACCTCGAACAAGTAACCAAACTATAGGGCAAGTTAATGAGTTGTCAGAAAAAGGTTATGTAAAGGAGACCCTCAACCCTTATGTTGTATTAGCTTTACTTTTGCTAAAGAAGGATAGAACTTAGCGAATATTTGTAGATAATCGAGTTGTTAGCAAGATAATGATCAAGTATAAGTACCTTATTTTAAGGATGGAAGATATGCTGGATGAACTGAATGGTGCTAGAATTTTCAATAAGATCGACTTAAAGTCTGGCTATCATCAAATTCGAATGAGATTAGGGGATAAACATAGGACTACGTTTAAAACTTGACATGGTCTCTATGAGCAGTTAGTGATGCCATTTGGCTTATCTAACACCCTGAGTACTTTTATGAGGTTGATGGATCATGTGTTATAAAGTTTGATTAGAAAATTTGTTATGGACTACTTTGATGACATACTTATGTACAGTGTTGACATGCCAAGTCATACGAACCATCTCTAAGTTGTATTTGATGTACTCTAAGCTGAGAAACTATTCAGAAACTTGAAGAAGTGTTGTTTCTATCAGGAGGAAGTGGTCTTCCTAGGCTATGTAGTTAGTAGAGGAGGCCTATGAGTCAATGATGAGAATATTGAGCTATTATTGATCGGTTGATCCCAACCACTTGTGCAGAGGTAAGGAGCTTCCATAGCTTAGCTTCCTTTTACCACCACTTTATTCAAGGCTTCAATACCATTGTTGCATTACTCACTGAGTAGTTAAAGAAGAACGTAGAATTCTGATGGGGAGAGAGAGAAGAGAGAAGTTTTGCAGAGGTGAAGAAAAGATTGATCTATACAGTTATATTAGCTCTGCTTGACTTTGAGAAGGTATCTGAGCTTAAATGTGATGCATTATGTATGGGCATAAGGGTTATGTTGATGTAAGAAGGCCAATCTATTGCGATCATAGTGAAAAGCTAAGAGGATTGTAGTTAAATTACTCTATGTAGGGCAAAGTGTCATCACCTTAAAGATAGCCTAGTAGTGACAAACTGTTATGTATTGATTAGAAATAACTATTCATATACTTGAAAACTTTACCAGTTACTTCCAATAAGTACATGAAGCATCAACACTTGTATATTTACAGAGTATTACTAATATTATGGTATAAAACAGAGTCAAAATATCATTGATTAAATATAAAATTACAAACTTAAGTAAAATATTTCAGAAGTCTTTCAAATAAAGCATATTACAATCAACTTAACATATTTCATTTCTTAAATTCATAATTTAATTCTCTTGCTTGCTCTCCCTAACCTTGCTCCTAAGCTTTTAACCCTTACTAAAGGTCTGGATCTTCCCAGGTAGACTCAATGAGGTCCCTACATCAAATCAAAGTTATTGGGGCATAAGCTACAACCAGCTTAGTGAGTTACTCACTTAGACTACCCTTCAAGCAAGTTGATTAAATAAGCAAATGCTATGCAACAATCAAACACATTCAACAATCAAACACATACAACAATACATGTAGTCTTTTAGTATTTAGTGTATAGTCTAAAGTTTATTTCCACCCACCCCCATGTGTCTAGGCATCTAATTTAACATAGAGGTCACTTGGCATAATATCCTTAGCTACCATAAAATAGCTATAGAATCTCAATTCTTGGCTTAATCGGTACCTATGTTAGTATAATGATCAAGAGATGATACCTCTTGATCAGTGCCAATAGAATCAATTGAGTACATTCTTCCTAACCTTATGAGAGAACTAATCTCTCGGTTATCTAGGAGAACTAACAAATGTTCAACCTAGAATTCGCATAATCCCTAGGAAGATGGATCTTCAAGCTAGCTAAAGAAACCAAAAGAAATGTTCACAAAAGCCTTGTAAATAAATCATAAAAGAAGGATCACTTAATCGGTGCTAGGAAGGCCTAAACTAAAATAAGAAAAATGCCTTCCTTAACCACCTAAATGATCAAGGAGTGATCAAATCCTTGATTGACCTCCAGATGTATGCAAACCTAAAACATAAGAATAGATACGGCCTCATCTAATGCACAACCATCCTCAAAGTCACTTAGATTGCAATAAACAAAGAAGGTTTTAGCCTTTCCATTCCATGTATGGTAGAAATGGCAAATAAAAAGGAGTTTATGTAATATGCTATACATGATTGCTTTGATGTTTAGATTTAGATATGCTTAATCTCCATTTATTTTAGTGATCACTCAAAACATCACACAATCACAAGAATCACATCACATCATGATCATCAACTTTATTTATGGAAATAATTCTTAAATGTCTAAACCAACAATTTAACTACATATGTTTCCCGAATACCTTATATAAATCAACTTAAGTATATAAGATTAAAGGTACAACAACTTTACTTGCACATACAAGTGATAATCATAGTAGATACTCAACTGGCCATCTTCCTATTCGTCTTAGTCTTCTTCTGGGAGTTCTAAATCAAAAGTACCTATAAAGATAAGGATAATTGAGAAACATATTGAATTACTAAACATTCTAGTTTAAGTTTTGTTTTGAGCTTTTTCTTTTATAAGTCTTTCATTTCTTAGGTTGATTATATTTAATATTTCAATTCCCATATCATGTTCAAATGGTCCTTCTATGTCCATGAATGTTCTTAGTTCACGTTCTATAGTTTTTTGGTCCTCGTATAAGGTCTAATTCATTATAGTATCGTGATGGAATGTCCATATGTTGATAAAGTCCACATCAAGGGAATTTATTCAAATAGGATAAGTAAATTAGTTTCTAAGGCATGACTTTGTCCACTTTTTTAGTTTTTAGTTTATTTATTCTAACCTTTTGTTTTAAGGAACCCTTTTGGTTTCTTTCTTGAACTTCATTTGAGTAGTATGTTTAGGAAACTTCTTTTAAGTGTGAAAGGGAATTAGAAAGACTTCCTTTAGAAAAAAATTAAAAGTTCATGGAGCTTCTTTTTAAATCTCAATTTGAGGAAATTTCTTTAAACAAAGAGTGTCGGGGAAAAACTTTCTTTTCCTTGAACATTCTTAAAAATAATGATAAGGACTAATCTTAAAATGAAAAGTAGCTTTTTATCTAAAAAACTTTTGAGAAGAAATTTCTTTTGAAAGAACTTGTTGGTTTCAAAACAAAGCTTAAGCTAAAGTTTAGTAGAAAATCTTGTCTTTTGGTAGAATATAAGAGTTTCTTTACAAACTCCCTCTTGAATATAGAAAACTTTTCTTGTTTGCTAAGAGGAATTTTGATGAAAATAAGTTGAAAAGAGTTCTTCCTCATAAGTTTGTTTTTAGTAAATAAATAGAAGGAAGGTTCCCTTGAAGGAAAGTAGTTGAAAAGAGCTTCCTTCATGATATAAAATCTTTAATGGATTGTTAAAGCTTACCCTTGAAGTCTTAGAACATTGAAAATGAAGTGGAGTAAGGAGAATGTTTGATGAGAATCGTTGGTGGGTCTTAGAAAAGATGTGTGCTAGGTGGAATGGAGGCACAAATGTAGTCCTAAAGGTGATGGTAGGTTTATTTATAGAAGAAGTTAATTTAGCTTAGCTCATAAGCTTTGTTGTTTTGGAAGCTTAATCTTTCATTTATTCTTAGATTGGAAAGTTACAATTATAGGTGCATTATTCCTTACATGTTGCCACTACTTATGTACACATATACCATATAATTCATGTGTTTCATTCTTTAATTGGAAACATCAACCATGACATCATTACTTCTAGATTTAGGTTGCTTATCTTATGTGATTTCCATGTTGACTTAGAAGTTTATTTCCTTCTAGAAGTGATGATTTAAACATGATTTATTGAAGTAATTTTATCATTCAAGACCTCATTATTTCTAGAAATGGTTACTTATTCAACTTGGCTTCTTTTTCCTTATCTTAGTTTTTTAGTCTTTTTCACATGTGTTGATGATGTTGGTGCTACATGCATATTAATTTAAGGAATCTAGTTTTTCTACATGTTGATGTAATGGGAGGATTAGGTCATGACTTGCCTCATTTTCAATTGCTTGTTCATCTTTACTTCTTCCATCTTATCAAGTCTTTAGTCCTTATTTTACATGTGATGATGTATACATGTGGTTTATTTCATGTGTTGGCTATAAAAATCTATTTGGTTAGCTTGTTAGTTTTTCTTAAGTCTTTTAATTTGACTAACATTCTTGTGTTCACTTTATTTGACCAACTATTCCTTCCTTTGAGTAGTCAATTCTAAAGTATATAAGTAGTTTCTATCACTATTTATAGATGTCCTATCGAGTCTTAAACATATCTATTAAATCTCTCTTAGTGATATGAGCTTATCTTGAGTATATCTCTAAATATTTCCTAACCATTAGCTTAGCTTATAATAAACTTTTTAGGGGTTTATATTCTTCCCCCCTTAAATAAGTTTTGTTCTTAAAACTTGAAATTGTACCTAGTTCCTTAAATAGTTAAGTATAAAGTCTTTGAACTTCATCATCCACTTCTTATGTAGCTTCTTCTTCTTTGTGATTACCCTATAATATCGTTGTAGAATGTATCTCTTTGTTCCTCAATTTCTAAGTTTTCTGTTCTAGAATTTTGGTTAAGTGTTCCTTACATGTCATGTTAGGTGTTAACTTAATGGGCTCCAATTCAGTAATTTGGTTAGGATTCAATATGTGTTTCTATAGAGTAGAAACATGAAATACGTTACGAATGGTAGATAAGCTTAGGGGTAAGGTGAGACAATATGCTAGATTACCCACTCTTTCTAATATTTCAAAAGGTCCAATATACATGGTTTGAGATCTACCTAACTCTTTTGTTTGTCTTAACCTTCCTTCATCTTTTGCTTAATAATAGCTACCTTACTTATCGTTTCTTATACTAAGTCTTACCTTAAAGCTATCATTTCTATTCCATCCCAAAATAATGGTGATCAACACTTCCTACCATAAAGAACTTCATATGGGGGCATTTGTATAGTTGAGAGGTAACTATTATTATAAGTGCAATCCACCAAATGAAGATGTCTATCCTAACTTCCCTTAAACTCCATGACACAAGCATGCACCATATCTTCTAGAGCCTATATAGTTCTTTCAGATTGTCCACTTCTCTATAAATGGTATGCTATGTTAAAATGAAGTTTAGTGCCCAACTCATTTTGCATACTTGCCCAAAACTTCCAAACAAATCTAAGATCTTTGTCGGAAACAATTCCAATAGGTATACCATGTAGTCAAACTATTTCCCTAATATATATTCTTTCTAATTTCTCCAAAGGATAAGTCACATTTATCGAAAGGAAGTAAGTTGATTTAGTGAGTTAGTCTACAACTACGCAAATCATGTCATGTCTAGCTAGAGTCTTCAAAAGAGAACTTACAAAGTCTGGTTATTTGATCCCATTTCCACTCTAGAATTAAAAGTGGTTGTAACAATCCACCTGGCCTTTGGTGTTTTGCTTTGATTCTTTGGCATGTTTTGTACTTTGTCACATATTCTGCAACGTCCCTTTTCATCCCTTCTAAACAATAATTCTATTTGAAATCTTAATACATTTTAGTTCCTCTTAGATGAATTGTATAACTAGAATAGTCGGCTTCTTTTAGAATCTCTTTCCATATCTCTTCATTTCTAGGTATACATAATCTTTTATCCTCCCATATAGACCCATCTCCTTTGATATGAAATTTAGGATATTTTCCTTATTGTATGCTTAACTCAATTAATTTCATGATAGGGTCTTTTTGTTGAGCTTCTTTTGTTTTACTTATTAGTATGGGCTTAATTATTAAGCTTGACAATTCCATATCAAGTTCATGCCAACAGAATTCCAAATTCAATCTTTCAAATTCTTTAACAAGTTTACTTTGTTTGGTAAGCAAAGATGTTACCTTTACATAATTTCTCTTACTTAGTGCATTTGCTACTGCATTTATCTTACTTAGGCAATAGTTTATGGTTATATCATAATCCTTAATGAGTTTGAACCATCTTCTTTGCCTCATATTTAACTCCTTTTGTATGAACAAATATTTACAACTTTTATGATTAGTGTATAATTTACATTTCTAACCATATAAATAATGTCTTTAGATTTTCAAGGCAAAAACAATTGTAGCAAGTTCTAAATCATGTGGGGGTAATTTTTCTCATGTGGTCTTAATTGTTTAGATGTGTAAGTAATTACTTTCCCATTTTACGTTAATGCACATCATAGACCATTACGTGAAGCATTGCTATACATTGTAAAAGGTTTGTTAGTGTTAGGTAACACTAATATTGGTACAATGACTAAGTGTTGCTTTAGTTCTTGAAAACTCTTCTCCCGTTCACCATTCCGAACAAACTTCCCATTCTTACATGTTAATTAGGTTAGGGGTTAAGCAATTTTGAAATGTCCTTGACAAATTTTCTACAATAACCAGCTAACCTAATTAAACTCCTTACTTTAGTAATAATTTCTAGCCTTTTCCAACCTACAATTGCCTTAATTTTTTCGTGATCTTCCGATATTCCTTTACCAAAGATCTTATGTCCAAGAAAAGATATCTCGTTTAGCTAGAACTCATACTTAGACAATTTGGCATACAACTGATTTTCTCGTAAAATTTGTAACACCACTCTCAAAAGTTGTTCATGTTGTTTTACAATAGTTGAGTATACCAAAATATCATCAATAAAAATAATCACACATTTATCTGACAGTGAATGAAATACCCAATTCATTAAATCCATAAATGTTGCATAAGCATTTGTTAGTCCAAAAGGCATTACTAAAAACTGATGATGACCATATCTAGTATGAAAAGTAGTTTTAGGCACATCTTCTACCTTAATCTGTAATTGATGGTATCATGACCTCAGATTAATCCAAGAAAATACACTTGCTCCTTATAACTAGTCAAACAAATTGTCAATATGAGGCAATGGGTATTTGTTTTTGATAGTTACCCGATCAGTTCTTTGTAGTCAATACAGGGTTGAAAGGATACATCCTTCTTCTTTACAAACAATATCGGAGATCCTTAGAGAGATGTGCTAAGTTGTATAAATCCTTAATCTAGTAATTCTTGTAATTTTTTCTTAAGCCCTTTAAGTTCAATAGGGGCATTCTATAGGGAGCTTTAGAGATGGGTTTTGTTCTTAGTATCAAGTCAATTAAGAAATCTATCTCTTTTTTAGGAGGTAATCTTCATAATTTCTCTAGGAATACGTCTGCAAATTCTTTTACTATTCTGATATCCATAATGTCAAGTTTACCTTTCTCTCCTTCTATAACATAAGCTAGACACTAATTCCATATTAGGTGCTCACTACTTGCAATTGTATTTATCAAATCCAATTCTCTCTGTTTCCCTTATGTAGTTTCTCCCATAAAAGTTACTTTAGTTCCATCTAGAGCATTAAATGTTACTTCTTTTCTACAACAATCCACCATTGCTTGTACTAATGACATCTAATTTATTCTTAGTATTGCTCCATACTTCCTTATAAGGAGAATTATTAAATCTGCCTTAGACTCATGATCAAATATCTTAATAAGACAAGATTTTAACATTTCATTTGTCACTATCATATTTCTTATTGGTGTTTTAACCCCAAAATTGCTAGCTATGATATTTCTTATCATCTTTAATTGTTCTATGATTCTTGTCACAACTAAAGAATGTGTAGCTCTAGTGTCAAACAAGATATAGATAGGTATATTGCATATCATAATATTTCCTGGGAAAAGATTTGTATGTTATTTAGAATTTATTATCATTTTGAGTAATTTTCATTCTTATCTTCCATATCATAGGCATCTAATGTAGCAAGTTCCATTTCCAAATCATTCATATCTTCACATGTTCTTTCCATGTTGTATGGTTAAGCGATAGCCTTGGAATTCATAACTTAGCTTATTCCTTAGTTTGACTTGGTAGCTATTGGTCGTATTATGGTTACATTAGGTTTTCTAAGATTCTAAGCAACTTATGGGAAAATGTCTAATATTCTTTTAAATAAAACATGGATTATTCACTTTCTTTGGGCAATTCATTATTTTATGGTCTCTTGCCCTATAAAAGTAACACTTATCTCTCAACAGTACACAATCCTTTGGATAGTCCCTTTCTTTACACTTCCATCAATGTACATTAATGTTTCCAACCACCTCTTTGCTTTGACTAGTTGGTGGGAAATGTATGAATGGCCTCTTCCCTTTATAATTTATACGTTCCTCATCCATGCTTCTCTTTTCTAATATTATTCTTCTTGTCTTCAACCTTTCTTATTCTCTTTTCTTTGCTCCTTTCAAAACTCAAGCTTTTTTCACCAGCTCATCAAAAGTGACTACTTCAAATTCCTCTAACCTTTATTGCATCTCTAGTTCTAATCCATCTATAAATACTTGCATTTTCAACTCATCAGTAATTTAGTATGATTTAGGAGTGAATTGTAGCAGCCTATTAAATTTACTTTCGTACTAATCAATAATTTTTCTTCCATGCAGAATGTAGAGGAATTCAACATGATATTTAGCTCACAAGTTACTTAGCAAATAATTTTTCAAGAATTCTCTCTTAAAAATGGCCTAGGTTATGGGTTGTAGCAGGGATCTTTATTAGATTCCCATCATGTCCAAACTCTCAATTTCAAAAGATATGTCTCGTAATTGACTTGCAAATTGAGTGGAATCTCAAATGCATCAAATGAACTTTCTATTTAGGAAATCTAATCCTCCGCTTCATCATGCTTCCCAAATGCTCCATCAAAATGCTTGTTACATTTGATGAATTCCAGCAACATACTCCATTGTTACCCTTGTATTAGTGTCTCATCTCCATTTGGCAATGGAACAACCTCCATTTCCATTGGTGATTGTTCAGGTGCCAATTTTAACGGTTGCTATCTTGCTTTAGAAAGATTTCTTATGAGTTCAGTTTGCTGATTTAGTGCTTCTAATATGTCATTAATCCTATCTTGTAGTAGTATAGGATTGTAGGTCCTTAGAATTTTAGGTACTTCATTTTGAAGTCGATTACTTTAGAATCTATTTTTGTATGTAAGAAACAAGATTCACTTAGTTATTATTGAATTCAGAATGACCAAAATAAAACAATACCCATTATAGTCTCCTTTACTTAGATCATTCATTTGGAAACAATATATTACCTGCTAAACACTACTACAGATCATTAATAACATAACATTCAAGAACAACCAACATTACAGCATTATTCATTTACTACAAAATACTAAAATCACATCTCTTCTTTTCTTATAAGGGATTAGATCACACCATCATTCATAGAACCATCTACCCTAAATTCTATCGGAGGATTCTAGAGTGGTTTCTACTTTCATTGATACTATAGGCTTATCATTGTCAAATTTTAAGGTAGAATCATCCTTATCTTAGAAATTCAACCACTTCTCTATAGGACTAAGATTAGATGGTAATAGATTCATATTAATATCTCTACGGGGCATGTAAGATGACTTGAGTATATACAGAGATGAAACTATTGGGGCAAAATTTTCAAAACCTAAGGGAATGAAAGGAGTGCTAGGTTTAGGCATAGAGAAATTGTTCAAAGAGTTAAATTGATCATAGTTTAAGGGTAGAAACATGTCATCCATGCTGGGGGGCTCACTGTACCAACTTTCCTTATTGTAACCATCCCATCCATATCTTATATCCCAATTCATCATCTCCTTCCCTTGGCTTGTCCCTAGAGCATATAAGTTATTTCCAACTTGAGGAGTAATACTCTTATATGGATATTGAAAGTAGCAACTTCGATCATTGTTACTTTTTATCATATCTAGCTCATAAACTGGGGATTACTAATAGGACGGACATTTTGGAATTTTTGGTTTCGACATTAGTAGAGGAGGTCTAGTTAACCATGCTCTTCATTCACATATTTCTTTCCAACTTAAATTGTCTATGATTAGGTTAGCATGGTTTGCATGAACATCTTTTGTATAGACTAAAGTTGAGGTGATTGGTGTCCATACCTCAAAATCTAGTAAATTAGGTCGTTCATTACCAGAAGCTAGGAAAGCTATGTCTTCTATTATTTCTTTTTGGCCATTCTAAATTGCATAAATCTAAAGCCTATACACATATTCCACAAGGGTGATAACTTTTGTCTAATTCATTGATTACATGCTCGCAGGTAGAACTGAGTTCCCTTTTCCACTTTTTCAAGATTTGATGGATCTTTCTACTCCATAAAGTATGATATCTTCACATAATACTCGTTGTCGGAGATGATAGTCAGTTAAAGATTCTCCTTCTACTAGAGTGAAGTTGCCCTAAAAGCTTAATGTAGTTGCATAGTCCGTCTATGATACAAAAAAGCACATTTTAGTAGTAAAACTTATGTTTATTCTACCCTTAATCTACCTACTTTTGTTTCTTTACTATATTTATTTTAATTGATTCCTTATATTAACTTTGACTCTAATACCAACAAAATTTGTCATAACCTTCAAGACAGCCTAGTAGTGATAGACTTCCATGTACCGATTAAAAGTAACTATTTATATACTTAAAAACTTTACTAGTTACTTCCAAGAAGTACATAAAGCATCAACACTATAATATTTACAAAGTATTATAAACTTTATGGTATAAAACAAATTTCAAATATTATTAATTAAATATAAAATTACAAACTTAAATAAAGTATTTCAAAAGTTTTTCAAATAAAGCATATTACAATTAGCTTAATGTATTTCATTTTCCAAATTCATAATTTAATTCCCTTACTTGTTCTTGCCAACCTTGCTTCTAAGCTTTTAACCCTTACCAAAGGTTTGGATCTTCTAAGGTAGACCTAGTAAGATTCCTACATCAAATCAAAGCTATTGGGGTATTAGCTATAGCTAGCTTTGTGAGTTACCCACTTATACCACCTTTCAAGCAAGTTGGTTAAATAGGCAAATGCTATGCAGCAATCAAACACATGCAACAACACATGTGGCTTTCAAGTATCTAGCATGCAATTTAGAGTTTATTTCCATACCCACCCCCTACTTACTACCTCCCCCCCACCCTTGACCTTGGGTCGTGGATTTACAATTCCACCAGTGTCTAGGCATCTAACTTAGTGTATAGGTTACTTAGCATAACATCCTTTGCAACCATAAAATAGTCATAGAATCTCAATTCTTAGATGAACCAATACCTATGTCAATATAATGATCAAGAGATGATGACACTTGATTGGTCTTAAGAAAACCAAATGGGTATAATCTTCCTAACCTCATAAGAGAACCAGTCTCTTGGTTATCTAAGAAAACCAACAAACGTTCAATCTAGAATCCTCATAATCCTTAGGAAGATGGATCTTTTAGCTAGCCAAAGAAAACAAAATGAATTTTCACAAAGGCCTTATAAATAAATCACAAGAGAAAGATCATTTAATTGGTCTTAAGAAGGCCTAAATGAAAATTAAAAAAATGACTTCCCTGACCACCTAAATGATAGAGTGATCAAATTCTTGATTGACCTCTAGATGTATGCAAACCTAAAACATAAGAATGGATATGGCATCATCTAATGTACGACCATCCTCAAAGTCACTTAGTTTGTAAAAAATGAGGAAGGTTTTAGCCTTTCTATTTGATGTCCATTTCCTCTAGCCCTCAAAAAAGACATTATATGAAATGGATTAAAGGGAATAAAACAAAAAGAGAAAAATAATAAAACAGGAGTAAATAAAAATAAAAATCAATTAGAAGAACACAGGTTTCAAATGAACAAATTCAAACTTGAAAAGGATCATTCTTGTTGATATTCAGATTTCATTCATTACATTCACTCGTCCACTCGGCTGATGAGACACTACGTAATTTACCTCTTGGTAGGGGCTGACTAAGATGGTCATATCTGGTTTGAACTTAAGTGGTGTGAATGGTTATTTTCTAGTACAGTTCCATTACATAATTGCTCACTACTCCTACATTTCTAGAATGTACTTGATTATGAGGTCTCTACACATCCCAATAATCATGTGACTAATTGCTATTTCAAACACTTGACATTCACCTATAAATATAGATACGAAGCACTGTAAAAACTATCTAATAACTCACAACTACTTATCTTATCTTCTTTGAAATTCACTCATTGACTTAAGCATTGGAGTAGCCACATTAGATTGGCTTCGGTACCTTTAGTTCTTTGTACTTTACAAGAAGGAAATCATCCAAAAACCATACAACAACATTTGGTGCCATTTGTAGGAATTGAACCCACGACCACATGGTTAAGAGCTTGATAGGTTTCCTCTCATCCTTTTTGATCATTGTAATGTGTACCTCCATTCGTACACCTCTATTAATATGTTTGAAATTGGATGATTGACTAGTGTATAGACTGAATATGTTGGAATTCATAGCCTCTTTTTCTCGGCATTACTCATTGGTCATTGTTCATTTTGAGTTGATCTTTTGCACTTCTCCTCTTGTTTCCTTTCCTATCTCCTCTATTTTGATAAGCCTTTCGGTGAGCCTTTATATTGTTTTCTTGTTGAATGTAAGATGTGGCTTTTGCTTTGAAGTCTGCAAAAGTTCTTGGCTTATTTTTGGTGAGAGACTTGAAAAAGTCTCCATAGGGTTTGACACCATCTATAATGGCGTTGAGAGCTATACTCATGTCTAGTTTTGGAATGTAAACCATTTCGACCATAAACCTAGCTAAGTAATCTTTGATAGACTCATTCGATTTGTGTTTTATTGTGTTTAAGATGGAAGAATCCTTAATAGGAAGCTTATTCATAAGGAATTGTTGAAGAAACACTTCTACCACATTCTCGAAATACGAGATCGTGTTTAGCTTCAAGTGTTTGAACCATGTATTTGTCGTATTCCTTAGCATTGAGGGAAAAGCTTAGCAGGCCAAGACATCGCTTAGTCTGTGTAACTTGGCTAAAGTATGGTAGTACTCAAGGTGATCTTTAGGATCTTTAGTTCCATCATAGGTTTCAAATTGCATCAACTTCATGTGTCATTGTATCACCTCATTTAGGATTTTAGTGATAAAAGGGCTCTTATTAATTTGAAATTGTTTACTTATCATAGTAAGGGTGCTAACATGCAAAGGTCTAGCATGGCGCACCTACTGTCGTTGCTTCCCTTTGTCATTTTTCTTGAGCATAGGGAGCAAAGTTCCCATTGTAACTTTAGCTTGCTTTCTTGATAATTCAGGAGAATAAATCAAGTCATCACTATTCTCAACATAGTGATCATCGTGTTCTTTATTTTGACTTTGGTGGATATTACTATGGAGGAGATTAAGAATCTCTTCTTCTTCTTCTTCTTTTTTTTTTTTTTTTGCTTAACTCTTGGTTTTCTTTGGCCAAATTGAGGCAAAGTTGCTCAACTTAGTTAAACATTGCTCATCAGTGTACCTACTTCCCCCCTCAAGGTGGTGGGACGAAGTACCAGTACATGCATTTCTAATCAATCTACTTCTTGCCATGTAGGTATGAAAGAAAATGAAAAACAGATGGCGTTAAATGTTGTTGTATGGTTTTCAAATGTTGTGGCCTCAAAGTGGAAAAAAGTACTCGCCTACCTCATTGTTAGGGATGAATTCGGCACTACTAATGCCAAGAGCTTTGTTCCTCATCACCTCCATCCTCTCATCTAAAGTCTTGTACTTGTTAGGAGGAGGTTGGCTAGCAAGCTCCATACTACTTCTCTTGTGTAGACTCAGTACAACATCCACCTAAACTAACGGTCTCTCGATAGCTTTTAGATGCGTGAGTTCATTTCTATTGCAACCATCGATTTCTCTACTAGGAGCTCTCGACTCCTTAGCTCAAGGAATACTTTCTTGAGTTATGACCACTTCGGTTGATGTAGCCATAGTAGTCCTAGATTTTTCACTCCCTTGTTACCTCTCAATTAGATAAGAGACCTTCTTTTAGGCCACTACTTGTTTTACCACTCCCTCTTTTATGACTTTCTTCACAGTAGTCAATTGAATGACAGTAACCATAGAGGCTACTCGTTTGTTGACTTTAGAATTTTTGGTTTTAGCTTAGGCCAGTAATTTGGAGGTGTTTACATCACCGGCGCCCATGTCTACAATACAAAGTAGATACATTAATAATAAAGCAAAGAATAAAAGACTTACATTTTCCATGTTGAGTAAGGTTCAAAGGCAACTATTCTTCCCCTGAGCCATAAGAACGGCTTTCCTCTTGTAGCTATACTCAACATGGTAATTAGTCAATAGCATACCTTCCTTCTTTGAGAAAATTGGCTCCTCATTTCCATATTGCCTTATTATCCTCTTAGCATCCTAAAAAAGCATCTTGTTTTTTCTTCTCTTTTGGATCTTCTTTGCTGCGGCAGCATCATTCGGCATCACTTCAATATCCTTAGTGTAGATAGGTTCAGTCCATTAGGTCCAAAAATCTAAGTCTTCATCTCAAATGATAGACATGAACTTATCATGCCACTTATGGATTTTGGACTCTAATCCATCCATAAATTTTAGCCCATGTCATATGGCTGTGAAGAACTAACCATCAAGCTGTCTCCTTATTGTAAAGAAATACTCAAATAATTGAGGCGTAGCCTTAACCTTGACTTCTTCACAAACTATCTTGAAAGTTATAAGAAGCTGATAAGTATTCGGTGAGAACATGCTTAGCGCAACTCAGAAATAGTTGAAGAACTGTTTAACAAAAGCTGAAAAAGGGAAGCACAATCCAAAGTCAAGATATTTCAGATAGATGAGAAATTCACACTCTCTTGGAGAGCATACTCTTTCCTCCTCTCTTAGCCTTCGAAGGTTCCATACTTTGGGAGGATCTTGCCAATACTTATTGTACTTTGAGATAAGAACTTTGTTGGTAGCATTGGCTACTCTATCAAGTAAATCACTAAAGTAAATTACATTATTATATAAATACCTTATCACAAATCTTCCTTCTTTATCTTCCAAATAAGTGTTTGCTAGAGAGTTGATTCAAGCAAGTTTAGCCCATTACTCTATTGCACTATCAGCTAAGCTACTCAAGGAACATGTAGTCTTGCTCCTTTCTTAGGGGGGAGAAGTAGCTTCGGTCTTAGTTGCTTCAAAATCTAAAAGAACCAGTTGATGAATTACATTTTGAACCTTACCTAACCTTGACTATAACAAACGTCATAGAACTTTTTAGAGGATTTTTGAAGGTGAAGATGAAATATCGAAAGCAAGTAAAAGCTTATGGATGTAGATGAAATGAAATCTATTTTTAGTATTAAAAAAATTCTTAAATATGAATGATTTACCCTAATAAACATGACACGTTCCTAACAGTAATAATGTGCTGATTAGATGATGGTACAGATTATTGACATGTGTTTCAAGATAGAGATCTAACAATTATTGAGGCTCTGATAGTCATTAGTGCTTGCAATGTAATTATGGTTAAGGTGATAGCTATCATGCATTTTACCACTTAGTCTTCTAATAAGCGAGAAAATTGAAAAGTTGTGACCTTTTAGATGGGATATAATCTACCCTTCTAAATAGAAATCAAGGAACTTCCTACATTACTCGGCATTTGAGAAACAATTCTTGACTTATCCCTATAAAGAATATTAAACTACTCCTTCTATCGAATCCTTAAACATGGGAGTTGGGGGGTAAATATTGATAGTTGAATTTCATTTGTTACATTCACTCATTCACTTGGTTGATGAGATGTTGAATGATTCACCTCTTAGCAGAGGCCAACCAAGATGGCCATATCTAGTTTGAACTTAAGTAGCATGAATGGTTATTCCCTAGCACATTTCAATCACATAACTACCCATTACTCTTACATTTTTGGAATGTACTTGATCATGAGGTCTCCATGTATCCCAATAATCGTGTGGCTAACTATTGTTTCAAACACTTGACATGTGCCTACAAATATAGATAAGAAGTACCATAAGAACTATCTGACAACTCACAACTATTTATCTTATCTTCTCTAAAATTCACTTACTTAGGCAGCGAAGTGGCCATACTATACTAGCCCCAATACCTTTAGTTCTTTGTACCTTGTAAGAAGGAAATCATTCGAAAACCATACTATAGCATTTTTAATTCTTGAAGTATGAGGGGCAAAGGATTGATCAAGAAAGATCTCTTGTTCTTATTATAAGATCGTGATTGGATCCGCAGATGTTTGGTAAAAGGAATAATCTTCTCCTTTGAGAATAATAATAAGTGGAAAGTGTTCAATTGGAACATGAAAATGTAACTGAATTGGTCCTTATTACTCTTGGGTATAGAGTGGAAGAAGAAAGGAGATTCTCAAATGAGAAAATGGTCCTAATGACTTCAAAAGAATTGAATGAGGAGCCATATGAGGTGAAAATCTCATGTATAGTTCTATAGAGTGGTAGTAAAGGTGACTTATCTGTCAACTTTTCCATTATCACCTTAAAAAAACCAAACTCTACCTTACATAAAGTTTCTAGAGTACAATTAACCTCTAGATTTAAAATCACTCCTTATATACCTGTATTGGCCATAATTTATAAGAACATTCTATAGTCATAGTAAGAGGAAGATGGGTTAAGGATTTACCTGGTGTGAGATATCACATTATTTAAGGAACCTTAGATGCTATCAGAGTAAAGGATCGTCAACAAAGGTGTTCTAGTGCATTGTAGATTCTTATCTACATTGGATCAAGAATAGGGTTAGAGCGATTAAAAACTACCAATTCATATAAAGCCATCAAATCAGACTAACTAGTAACTAAAGCTGTATGCATTATATGGATAGAAAGTGAATGACCAGGATCATTCAATATGATGGTATGAATACGATACCAAGGTAAATCCATATAAATACCTCTTTATCAACAAATAAAAGATACTACGTAGCTTTATTGCATTAGAAAAAACTATGTTGTGGACTTCCCCCTTCTGTGGGCTATCTTAGATGTGATAGTAGTGGCAAATAAAAAGGAGTTTATGCAATATGCTATGCATGACCGCTTTGATGTTTAGATTTTGATATACTTAATCTCTATATATTCTAATGATCACTTAAAACATCACATAATCATATGAATCACATCACATCACAATCATCAACTTTATTTATGAAAATAATTCTTAAATGTCTTAACAAACAAATCATGCACATAAATTTCCCGATACCCCAAATAAATCAAGTTAAGTATATTAGATTAAAGACATAACTACTCTAGAAGCACATATAAGTGATAATCATAGTAGATATACACCTGACTATCTTCCTATTCGTCGTAATAGCCCTTTAGGAGTTCTAATTTGAATGTATCTATAAAGCTAAAGATAATTCAAAAACATATTGAATTATTAAACTTTCTAGTTTAGGTTTTGTTCTAAGCTCTTTCTTTTATAAGTCTTTCATTTCTTAGGTTGATTAGGTTTAATGTTTCTTTTTCTATATCATGTCTGAGTGGTCCTTATATGTATATGAATGCTCTTAGTTCTTGTTCCATAGTTTTCCAGTCCTTGTTTAGGGTCTAATTCATTACAATATCACGATGATATGTGCATATGTCGATAAAGCCCAAGTCAAGGGAATTTATTTGAACAAGATAGGTAAATTACTTTTTAAGGCATGACTTTGTCCACTTTTTTTGGTTTTTTATTTTTATTATTATTTTAGCCTTTTGGTTTCTTTCTTGAACTTCATTTGAGTAGAATGCTTAGTAAACTTCTTTCAAGTATGAAAGGGAATTACAAAGACTTCCTTTAGAATGAAATTAAAAGTTCATGGAGCTTCTTTTTAAATCTCAAATGAAGGAAACTTCTTTAAATAAAGAGTTTGGGGAAAAACTTTCTTTTCCTTGAACATTCTTGAAAACCATGATAAGGACTAATCTTAAAATGAAAGTAGCTTTTTATGTAAAAGACTTTTGAGACGAAATTGCTTTAGAAAGAACTTGTTGGTTTCTAAACAAAGCTTAAATTTAAGTTTAGTAGAAAATCTTGTCTTTTGGTAGAATCTAAACTACTTCTTGAATATAGAGAACTTTTCTTGTTTGCTAAGAGGAATTTTGATGAAAAATGTTCTTCTTTGTAAGTTTGTTTCTAGCTAATAAATAGAAGGAAGTTTCCCTTGAAGGAAAGTAATGAAGAAGGGTTTCGTTTATGATATAAAAGCTTTATTGGATTGTTAAAGCTTAACCTTGAAGTCTTAGAGCTTAGAAAATGAAGAGGAGTAAGGGGAATGTTCGGTGAGAATGGTTAGTAGGTCTAAGGAAAGTGATGTGTATTGGATGGAATGGAGGCACAAATGTGGTCCTAAAGGTGATGGTGGGATTTATTTATAGAAAAAGTTAATTTAGCTTTTCTCATAAGCTTTATTGTTTTGTATACTTAATCTTTCATTTATTCTTTGGTTGGCATGTTAGGATTTTGAGTGCATTATGCCCCACATGTTGTTGCCACCTACATACACATACACCATTTAATTCATGTGTTTCATTCTTTAATTGGAAACATCATCCATGACGTCATTACTTCTAGATTTTGGTTGCTTATCTTGTATAAATTCCATGTTGACATATATGTCTATTCCTTTTAGAAGTGATGATGTATACATGATGTAAAGGGACAATTTCATCATTCATGACCTCATTGTTTCTAGAAATGGATACTTGTTCAACTTTGCTTCTTTTTCCTTATCTTAGTCCTTTAGTCTTTTTCACATGTGTTGATGATGTTGGCACCGCATGCATATTAATTTAGGGCATCCAATTTTTCTACATGTTGATGTAATGGGAGGATTAAGCCATGGCTTACCTCATTTTCAATTACTTGTTCAAATTTGCTTCTTCTATCTTTTCAAATCTTTGTCCTTATTTTACATGTGATGATGTACATGTGGTTAGTGCCAAACATAGTGTTGTTAAGGTCTTTTTATTTGTTTCGTATATTGGTTATAAAAGCCACTTAATTAGCTTGTTAGTTTTTCTTAAGTCTTTTGATTTGACTAACATTCTTGTGTTGACTTTATTTGACCAATTATTCCTTCTTTTGACTAGTCAATTCTAAAGAATATTGTTAGTTTCTATCATTATTTATAGAACTCTTGTCGACTCTTAAACATGTCTCTTAAATCTTTCCTAGTGATTTGAGCCTATCTTAAGTATTTCTCTAAATTTTTCTTAGTAATTAGCCTAGCTTATACTAAACTTTTTTAGGATTTCCTTAAAGAACTCCCTATATTAATCTAAGCACTCCAAGTGTCACAGCATTATCTTTTACCAAAGGAGTTTGTCATATACACTAATCATGAGTCTTTGAGATACTTATAAGGATAAGCTAAGCTTTTGAAGAGGTGGGCCTGATGGATAGAATTCTTAGAAGTATTTAATTTTGTGATCAAGTATAAGCAAGGCAAGACAAACATCGTTGCTAATGCCTTGTCAAGAAGGCACACTCTTCTCAATGTACTATAAACTAAGTTGTTAGGGTTTGTAAGAATTAAAGAACAATACCCTTGAGATCCTCATTTTGGTATAATATATAAGTGCTATGAAGAAGGGAGCACAATGGATGAATATCATGTTGAAGAAGGCTACCTATTCCAAAGTAGTGAAATCTATATACTAACCTGTCAAATCAAAGAGCTATTGGTGAGAGAAGCTCATAGTGAAGGGTTATCTAGACATTTTAAAGAAAGGAGGACCATGAATTGTTGAACGACCAAATCTTTTGGCCTATGATGAGGTGAGATGTGCATCGTGTTTTTAAGAGTTGTGCAACTTATAAGAAGGCCAAAAGTCAAGCTGAGTAAGAGAGAGTCATGCTTCTACCCATTCATACTAGACCTTGGGTTTATTTGAACATAGATTTTGTCTCCAGATTACTCTGAATTACTCAAGGCAAAGATTTAGTAATGGTCGTCATGGACAGATTTAGAAAGATGGTACACTTTGTACCATATTCTAAAACTAATGATGCTTTGAGTATTGCTTTCTTATTTTTGTAGGAGATCATTTACTTGCATGCAAAGCCTTGGATCATAGTGTTGAAACAAGACCCAAAGTTTTTGAACCATTTTTGGTAGACTCTCCAGCGTCAAATGGGAACCAAGTTACTTTTCAGCACTTCTTGCTACCCAAACTAATGGCTAGATGGAGGTCATCAACCACATTTAGGTTCATTACTCTAAGCTACATTGGGAAAGAACTTTACAAACTGGGATATGTTTTCCCATGGTAGAATTTGCTTATAATCAAATAGTATACAACACTATTAGGTAGACACCCTTTGAGGTTGTTTATGGCTTAAATCTTGAGTTACCCCTTGATCACACCCCAATACCATGTCCGAGTAAGAAGACCTCAAAGCTAGAGTTAGAACTCAATCTTTTCAGTAGATTTAACAAAAAATTGATTACTAGATTAACCAAGTTGCCAAATGGATGGAGGAAAAAGGGAAAAGAAGAAAAGCAAAGCAGTTTTAGCCCAACGACTTTATATGGTTGCACTAGAGCAAAGAGAGATTTTTTGGCAAAAGGAATAACAAATTATCTACCTAAGCTAAAGGACCATTTAAGATACTTTAGAAGATCAATGACAACGCCTATAAATTGGAACTCCCTAAAGACTTTGGAGTTTCTAATTTGTTTAATATTGCTGATCTCAGCCTCTAACAAACTGAGGAAGAGTAGAACAAAAACTAGTTAGATTTGATCCCAAATCCTAAACAACTTAGAGGGAATGATAGGAATCAAGCCACTAGACCCTTGACCTAAGCTCGAGCATGAAGACTTAAGAGAATGGCAAGACACATCCTTTCATCCTGACTTACACTTAAGGAGTCCGAGCTACTCTTAACTACTAACCTACCATAGATGCTAAGTCGAGCACCTTCTTATTTGTCAATGACTAAGCACTGACTTGAATACTACTCTATTGATAACTTGGCCACACCTGTTTCAACCTCCTAAGAGCACATCTAAATTGACATAACCCTAGAGAGTTTGCAAATTAACTCAGCATCAATAGAATTTGATCATACCATTTTGTTTGCTTCTATAGGAACCATCTTAGTAATTATCAACTATGTATCTTAACCATCCATGTGAAGGAATCTACTAAAGAAGCTTCTATTCTACAATTTCTATTATAAGCCTTTTATCAATTTCTTGTATTTTACTTATTTTAGACAATGTCCTTTTTGTCTTTTCCATGTTTAGTAGGTTACCCTAGAGTTTTGGTTAAAAAATACCCCCTTATAAGCAAACACAATCATCATTCTCTTAATAATTGAATATACAGCATCCCTTTTGTATGAATCTTTAAGCTTAATCTATTTACTCTTATCTTATCCCTTAAACAAAGCTAAGTAGCAAGTAACCTTGCTAAGCTACTCGTGTGTCATATTGAGCTTGTTCATGAGTTTACAGAGCTTCCTTGGTGCATCATATCCTCAAAATCATTTGTCAATTTTTCTTGTTCTCTTTTATTTTCTCATGTTCATCACCTATGTTTCAAGCTTTTGGTGAGCTTAGACCTACCCTAATAATATTGCCCTTATTTGTCCTTAGCATAGAGTATCAAACCTCATCCCTACTAAGTCAACTAATAAAGGAAAGCACTCTACCGTAAGCGTAGTAACTATTAACTAAAACCTAGCCCTTACCTATAGACACTATACCAAACAGCTACAAGCGTAACTGTCCCAATAGCCTTAACCCAACAATACCAACCACCACAAGCCTAACTTACCCAACCTCCCCCTAAATGGTTTACTTACATACTAGTTTGCCTTAGCCAAGTTTTAACTAGTTTGAGAGCCAATAGCTTGAGTAACTTTAAAGTACCCAATGAAAGATATAGATTCAGAAACTTTGATCCTAATGTTAAATACAATCATCACTTCGAGCTAGTAAGCCATTCCATTGACAAATGATAGAGGCTTAGAAACAAGATCTAGGACTTGATTGATGCTGGGAGGGGTACAATTGGACTTTGTTGAGACCTCTAATGTCAATAATAACCTGCTTCCAAATCACGCTCAAGTAATCAACATGATTAGTGTAGAGGAACTAGAGTCCAAAATTGATATATAGATGAGTTGCCCATACCAATTGAGGATGTAGCTTGGCTTCTTAAGGAGAAAGGATACTTTTAAGGTATAAATCTCTAGGATAGGACTCAAATTAGGTTGGCTATCTATTAGTTACTTTGGGAAGGAAAATTGAGGAAGGAAGAAATACAAGATATGACGATGACGAAGCCTCGAAACCTTACTTACAAATAGTTAAAGGAACATATGTCAGCAAAAGATCTTATAATAGTCTTGCTAAGTTGGAGTCAAGGTAAATTTAAGTACCTAGTAAATACATGGGTTATTCCCATTACATACACCAAGGTACACTGGCATGATGGGGGCTTAAATTTTAAGAAGAAGACAATGCAGGCCGCATAAAGCATGATTGGGTCAAGCCTAATGCTAATCACAATCCAATACAATAAGCAACTTAAGGAATAACTAATATATGGTGATACCAGGAAGTTTGCATTTAATGTCTCGATTGCCCCCGAAAAATATAAGGTTGCACCTTTAGACTACCAAACCTTCAATCAATCATAAATTGCCCCAACATTGGTTAGTGGGATTATTAGGACATGCAAAATTTATAGCCTTGGTGAGGAAGCAAGATAGAATCCTTAAGTGCAAGTAGAAAAGGCGTCCAAGATATATGCTTTTAATAAGATGATTAAAGCTAGTGAATGTAAGATTGTGGATCAATTAGACAAGTTTCTATCCTAAATATCCCTCATGGGGCTTCTTCTATCATCAAGCCAATAGAGAGAGCCTCTCTTTAAGATCCTTAAGGAAGTTTAAGTCCCTCAAGAGATTTCAATAGACAAACTTAAGCACATATTGGTTCCATGTTTGTTCTAGACTAGATATCTCTTTCACTCAAAGAATTAAGGGAAGATGGGAAATGGTACATTAGGCCCTTATTTACAATTGTTAGATATAAGTATAATATTGTGGCTAGGGTCCTTATTGATAACGGATCCTCATTGAATGTTTGTCCTCTAGTTAGTTTACACCAACTTAAGATTGAGGCAACTGAAATTATGCCTAGCTTTATAGTTGTTGGGCTTTTGATGGTTTTAAGATAGAGATCGCACAAGAAGTGGACCTTCAAGTGATGATTAGGCCTCAGGTATTCAACATATCGTTTCACATGCTAGACATCCTTAAATCTTTCAATCTATTCCTCAAAAGGTCCTAGATCCATGCAATTGGTGCAATCCCTTCCAACTAACATCAAAAGGTGATGTTTATTACTAATGGCAAGGCCAATCGGTTACAATCCTTGTAAGCATATTTATGAGTTCTACAGGGAGACGGTAATCCCATACATAGGGTAAGAAAGGCTAGAAGATTTTGGATTATAGATTTTTGACTAAGTGTATATGGTTGATGGTAAGGAGATCGGAAGCAAGGGCACTAAATTCAAGAAGGGGAAGATTGGGACATTTAGCCTAAGGTATGCTCCTATGAGGGAAGAGTTGTCTCAAACCTACATCATTAGAGGGAAGAAGGGTCATTAGCTATACAATACTCTTAGGAAAGTTTCATCAAACTAATGCTAGAAATGATAGCAAAAGAGAAGAACAAGATTAAGGAATCAGCAGCAATATCTATGTATAATTGGTTTAACCTACATCTAATTAATAATAAGGCTACTTTAGAGTAAGGATTGCTATAGGCCATAGTATTTCTTGGGTTTTACTTTAAGTTCTTGTTGTTCATGATCGAGCTTTAGTATTAAACCAACAAATTGTCTTTCTAGTTGTTCTTCCTTAAAATACTAATAAAATGACCTTTCTCTTCAATCTACTTTCTTCTCTCCTAATTACTTATCCATTCATTCTTATTGCCTACGTTTTTAGATCTAACATTCTTGATGAAAGCTAAGGATATCTTATGCCCATAGGTGATGAAAATATTGATATCATTTCCAACCTTACCATGCTAGTCATTAGTGGTAATGTTGATGGTCATAGAGAAATCTGAAAAAGTTAGAAAAAATACAAATAGGGTCAAATCCATTGATGAACCCATGGAAATGATTAATTTTGGCTTAGAAGATAGCCTTAAGAACCTAAGGATTAGGGGCAATTTTATCACCTGAACAAAGAGATGAAATGATTAAATTACTAGCTGAGTATTGTAATGTGTTAACATGGTCTTACGAGGAAATGCTAAGATTAGACCCATCAATTATAGTTGATAAATGACCTAACTAGGAAGACGTTAAGCCCAACAGGTAAAAATATAGGCAATTTTGGCAAAATATCCTATCAAAAATAAAAGAGGAGGTTAGAAAATTGTTGGAAGTGGGATTCATTGAGGTATTAGATTACACCGATTAGGTAGCAAACACAATGCCAATTTTGAAAGAAAAATGGGAAGGTATGGGTGTGTATAGATTTTTGAGATTTGAACCAAGCCACTCCTAAAGACAATTTCCCATTACTTTACATAGATATCTTAGTGGACAATATTGTTGAAAGCCATCTATTTTCCTTTATAGATGGTTTTTCAAGGTACAATCAAATTAAAATGGCTAAAGAAGATAAGACAAATACTATGTTTATCATGACATGGGGTACCTTTTGCTATAAGCTCATGACCTTTGTCTTGAGAACCCTAGGGTAACATATCAAAGGACAATGGTTAACTTTTTGCATGATATGATGCACAAAGAAGTGGAAGTATACGTTGATGATATAATCACCAAATCCTGAAAAAAAAATATGAGAACCATGTAGGTGTATTGAGGAAATTGTTTGAAACATTGCATTTGTTTCAATTGATACTAAACTAAGAAAAATGTACATTTGCAGTCATATTGAGAAAATTGCTCAAATTCATAATTAATTGAAGGGGTATTGAAGTCAATCGAGAAAGTAGCGATTTGGACCTTCCTTCTCTACATATAGTTAAGGAAGTTGGGGGTTTACTAAGGAGACTGAACTATATTGCTTGATTTATATCACAATTCACAAATAAATGCCACCCTCTATTTAGATTACTAAGAATGAATGTTACTTTAAATAGGGATGAAGAATGTGAGGAGGCCTTCCATAAAATGAAGGACTACCTTATGAATCCTCTTATTTTAGTTGCTTTGAAGCTTAGCCAGCCTTTATTCCTTTATCTCACTATCCTCCAAGAATCTATGGATATATGTTAAGGCAAAAAGATGAAAAGGGAGGAGAAAGAGCTATTTACTACCTAATTAAGAAGTTCACTTAGGGAGAGAAGAAGTATTCATAGATAGAGAAGACTTCTTGTCCTTTGGTGTAGGTAATGCATCAGCTCAAACAATATACCTTATACTATGTAGTAGAGATGTTAATAAGATACAATCCTCTCAAGTGCTTAGCAAAGAAACTAGCTTTAATTGGAAGAGTCTCCAAATTGGAAATGATGTTATTAAAGTTTGATACAGCATATGTGAGCCTGAGTTTGATCAAGGGTAAGCCTTAGTAGATTAATTAGCAGAATACCCTATAAATGAGGCATTCAAAGAAGGGGAGTTTTGACTCCTCTATGAGAATGTCCTAGTGGTGAAAGACAGGATAGAAATCCCTAAATTTAAGATGTATTTTGATGGTGATGCTAATATCTTAGGATGTAGGATAGCGACCCAGTTGGTATTCCCTAAAGGTAGCTAATTCCCTATAGTAGTTAGGTTCACATTTTCTTACACTAACAATATTATTGAATATGAGGCATGCATCTTAGGCTCAAAACGGCTAAGAATATTCTGGTCCATGATTTAGAGGTATATGAAGATTCCTTCTTGATTATCCTCTGGACTATGTGGGAGTATAAGATGAGAGATCCTAAACTTGTGCCTTACCATTAGCACCTTATTAAGTTGGTGGAGAAGTTTGAAAGTATCTCCTTCACATATATACTGAGAACTCTGAACCAATACATGAACATTGTTGCTACACGAGCATCCATGGTTTAAGTGTATAAAAAGATGGAAGTTTAGTTGTTGAAGATAATGGTAGAAGACAAACCAGCCTTTTGCTTGGTAATTGAAGTAATCTGAGATGAGAAACCTTAGTTCCATGATACCAAGGTTTTTCTTCAAACTAACAAGAACTTGGAAGGGGCGAATAGGAAGGATTAGAAAATATTGAGGAGGCTGGTAAGTTACTTCTTGCTTAGTGGCTCCATGCTATATCAGTGATTGTTCGACATCGTATTACTAAGATGTATGGATAAAGGAGAAGTTGATACTCTAATGAAAGAAGTATATGAAGAGGCATATGGTCCTCACATGAATAAGTACATGAAAGTTATGTAAATGGGCTATTCTTAGCTAACCATGGAATTTAACTATATTACATACGTAAGGTACTACCATTTGTGCCATATATATTATAATTGGGTAAATGCTCCCCCTCAAGAGTTGCATGCTTTGTTGTCACCATGGCCATTTTCTATGTTAAGAATAGATGTTATTGGTTCAATCAATTCGAAAGCATCAAATGGGCATCCTTATAGCCATTAATTATTTTATAAGAAAGGTTAAAGCCTCTTTTTATGCGAATATTAACAAAGGAGTGGTAATCAAGTTCATAAAGCGAGATATAATTGCTTGATATGGAGTGCTAGAGTCAATCATCACAAATAATAGTATGAACCATAATAACAAAATCATGAGAGGATTATGCTAGCATTTGGGATCTCTCACAAAAACTCTACACCATATAGACCACAAATTAATGGGGCAATAGAAGCCACTAATAAAAACCTTAAGAGAATCATTGAGAAGATGACAATGACCTATAAAGACTAACATGAGATGCTACTTTTTGCACTCATTACCGATAGGAGCTCCATTAGTTTATTGATTGTAGCTACTCCTTATTCCTTAGTATACGAAAAGTGGTTTTGCCTATTGAAGTGGAAATACCCTGCTTTAGGGTATTAGTCAAAACTCAACTAGATGATATGGAATGAGTCAAGAAGAGGATTAAGCGGTTGAACGCAATAGATGAGAAGAGGTTAATAACATTATGTCTTAAGCAGTGCTACTAGTAAAGGATGAAATGGGCCTTTAATAAGAAGGTATGGCCTCGACATCTTAAAGAAGGAGATTGGTGTTAAGAAAGATTCTCTCAAATGTACAATATCCTAAGGGAAAGTTTGCCTTTAGTGATGAAGGTCCTTCTATAGTAAAAGGAGTGTTGCTAAGAGGAGCATTGATTTTATCCCAAATAGATGGCCTTCATATGATAGATCCTATAAATACTAATATAATCAAGATGTATTATCCTTGAATATCAATGGAATAACACATGACTTTTGTCTTCAAATCTGATTACTCTATGATATGATTTTCATTCTTTATAGGCAAAGTAGATATCTTCAAATGTGATTGACATTAGATTGGTCATTGACCATCCTTCACTATACTGATAAGTTCTCTTTAATCTTAGTCTTATATAGTACCCCGTATCCTTACCTGAAAAGAGAGACATAATATAAGAAATCATAAACAATGATGAACTACTAAAACTCTTTAAATACTATACTTTGATATTTCCTTTCTCAGGATTTGGTCTATACTAATAGAGCAAGAAAGAGAAGTGGGATTGACCTCAAAATTAGCCAAACAAAAGAAGAAAGTTGGTTAAGTTGCAAGTGCACATCTCTGGCTGAGGTGATGATAATCATCTCCTAGTTTACCAAATTTTTTTTCCTCTAAGCTAAAGGGTGATTATGAACCTTTGAATGGCGATCTATTACTTATAGGTTGTTCATTAAACTAAGTATGGTTCTCACTCAAAATTCTTAATGCCAAAAAGATTCGTTAAATTTTTTTGTTACCCTTTAAGGAAGAATATCTTATCAAAGGGTCTCAGATTATAAGGAGCTTTATTGTGAACTGTGATCAAGAACAAATAAGGCCCGTCGCTTAGTGGGTCCAAGCTTGTTAAAAGCTCGAAAAGGAAATAATGGGGAATGTATGAAAAAACAAATGCGAATGAAAAGTAAGCAAAAACCCATGAACAACTCCAATGGATATGACTCACCAATGGAACTTTTGACGAATCATGGTACAACTTGATATGGTGCGCGAGATGGTCCGGTGAGGTTACTTGTCGCCTAGCCTTGCTTAAGGGTTAGGATAAGAGTGAAATGAGTCTAAATAGAGTAATATTTATGAGAGACAAATTGTTAAGTGTATTAATGATAATAAATCTATCTGTAGCTACAAATACAAGGGTGTTTATACCCATAAGTTAGGGTAACTTACCTAAAGGGGAAAAGACAAAAAGAATAGTTCTTAAGAAAGTAATGTACAAGATACAAAAGGATAAAAAATGAATACTCAAGGAAAATAATCATTGGTATAATAGATTCTATACATGATTCTATATACGCGGCGATGCTGTATTGGTGATGTTGTTGGAAGATGCGGACAAAAAAGTATGATTAGCTTGCTTGTTTGAGCAAGGGTGGCTTAGTTAGTCCAAAGTGTCTCCCTTGGCATCTTGGTAAAGGTGATGCTGAGTAAGTGATTAGCCATGCATAAGTGAGATTAAGGATTGGCTATTGTTACGGCCTTCTGCTTCTTAGCATACTATCTGTAAGAAATAGGTAGTCATTCAGCTCGGCATGCAAAACAGATCAGCAAGAAGATACTTAACCTCAACAAAAGTAGGCTGGAGTATGAGGATTCATTTTGCTAGTCCTTGGGTTTAGTTACGGGTTAATGGTCTCGTAACCTAATTCCCATCATTCCCTCTAGATTATTTTAGATTTGGGATCAAATATGAATAGTCTTCGATCATCTCTCTATCAAGGTGATATGGAATGAGGTCGATAATGTTAAAGGTGTTAGAAACCCTATAGTCCTTAGGTAGCTCTAATTTGTAGGTATTATCATTGATCTTTTGATGGATTCTGAAAGGTCCTTTAGCCTTTAGGGATAGTTTATCCCTCCTCTTGCTCGGAAACCATTCTTTCCTTAGGTGCAGTTATGCTAAGTCTCTTGGTTGGAAATGTCTCGCCAACTTACCCTTAGCCTTCTCTCACATATGTCTAGCAACTTAGTTGATATACCAAGTGACTTTGTCATAGATATGCTAAAGGGATTATGCTCCAGTTCTCGCGTCAGGTTCCTCTTATGCCAAAGCAAGTACAGGGGTGTGATCAAGGGGTAACTCGGGATTAAAATCATAGACCACTTCGAAGGGAGTCTGCTTAGTGGTGTCATGCACTATCCGATTGTAAGTGAATTTAACCACTAGCAAGCACACGTCCCAATTAGCCAAGTTCTTGCCCACTATAGCTTGGAGCTGTAATCCTAAAGTACGATTAATGACCTTTGTTTAGTCATCAATTTAGCAATGATAGGAAGTACTCAATAGTAGTTTGGTCTCCATCCAATGCCATAAGGTTTTCTAGAAATGGCTCAAGAACTTCGAGTACCTATTGGAGACTATGCTTTTCGATACGCCATGTAACCACACAATCTCTTACAAGAAAAGAGAAACAATTATATGAAGCATCGTTAGTTTTAAAGTAAGGTACAAAGTGTGCCATCTTGCTGAACCTATTTACGACAACCAATATAGAATCTTTGCCTTAGGCAGCTTGTGGTAATCTGAGGACAAAGTTTATGCTCAACTTAGTCCATGGTTTCCTTAGAATAGGTAAAGGCATTGCTTTCCCTTTTTTTGGTTCAGCACTTAACCCTTTTCCACACAGCATAGCTTTTAACAATTCAATACACATCTCACCTCATCCTAGGCCAAAAGAACCGACTACTCAGTAATTTATATGTCCTCTCTCTAAAATGTCCGGACAATCCTCTATTGTATACTTCCCTAATTAGCAGCTTCCTTAAGGAACAAGTTGGCACGCATAATTTTCCATCTCGGAACAAGTAGCCATCTTCCAGATGGTACTCATCTACTATTCTTCCATGGACGCATAGTGCAATTATGGGCCTAAAGTGTAGATACTCAAAATACTACTCCTTGACATTCGCAAACCCAAATAGTCTAATCTGCAGTTCATTCAAAAGCGCATGTCTTCTTGAAAGAGCATCTACAACTACATTGCTCTTTCCTTATTTATATTTTATTACAAAATTGAATCTTTCAAGGAATTTAACCCATCTCGCCTATCGCTTAGACAACTTCATTTGGCTTCGGAGATACCTTAGAGACTTATGGTTAGTGTAGATGATAAATTCTCTTGGTAAGAGATAATGCTGCAATACTTGTAGTGCTTAGATCAGTGCTAAGAGTTCTTTGTCATACACAAAGTAATGTGATTGAGCCCCCTAAGCTTCTCATTATGGTAGGTAATTGGTTGGCTTTCCTTTATTAGGACAACACCTATTCTAATGCCTGACATGTCATACTCTAGCTTGAATATTTTCTCGAAGTCAAGCAAAATCAATATAGGGGTGGAGGTCAACCTTTCCTTTATCTTGGTAAAACTCCTCTCTTCCTTTTCTCCCCATCGCAAGTTGACGTTCTTCTTTATTAGTTCAGTAAGCGATGCAGTAGGGGTATTGAAATTCCTAATGAATCTTCTGTAAAATGAAGCTAATCCATGGAAACTGCTCATATTTGTACAGTTAAGAAGAGTCAATTGCTCGACAATTGCTTGGATCTTCTCGTTATCCACTCTTAAGCCTCCATTGACTGCATAGCCTAAGAATACCACTTCTTCCTAGCTAAAGCAACATTTCTTCAAGTTTCTAAATAATCTCTTGACATGTAGGATATTCAATATAGCTAGGAGATACTTACAGTGACTTGGTATGTCAATAATGTACATTAAGATGTCATCAAAGTACATCACGACACACTTTCCTATTAGATGTCTCAGTACATGGTTCATTAGACTCATGAAGGTGCTCGGGGCATTTGATAAGCCAAAAGGCATGACCATCCACTCATAAAGTCTATGTCGAGTTTTAAATGCAATTTTCCACTCATCTCCCGACCTTATGTGAATCTGATGGTAGCTAGACATCAAATAAATCTTGCTAAAGATCTTAGCTCTACTCAGTTCATCCAGCATATCCTCCAATCTAGGAATGGGATACTTGTATTTCAATGTGATCTTGTTCACTGCTCGGCTACCTATACACATCTGTCAGGTTCCATCCTTTTTTGTCACTAGAAGTGCTAGCACAGCGTAAGGGCTAAGACTTTCTTTGACATAACCTCTCTCCAGCAACTCATTGATGTAACATTGGAGCTTAGAAGCTGGTGGGACTCATCCGATAGGTTGGTTTATTCGGCAATGCGGTGTCGGGTAACATATCAATGTAGTGTTCTATGCCTCGAGTTAGGGTAACCCTTCAAGTAATCGTTAAAGGAATAGATCGGCATACTAATCTAGTAACTCTTTTATTTCTAAGGGTAGTTTACCTTGCTCTTTCATTTTTAGCAGTTGCTTGACCAACATGAGGGTTAATTCATCAGCATCGATGGCCTTTCGAAGCTCAACTCTTCTCATCACCAAAGCCTTCTTCGATCCGTGAGTAAGTCTTGTCTATAGTTTATTAACTTCTCTTGATGGCATTGGGTTCATTGTAATCTTTCAGCCATCCTTCTCAAACATGTACGTATTCTCGTAGCCGTCATGGATAACCCTCCTATCAAATAGCTACGGTCTACCTAGCAACACATAGGAAGCGCACATATGCAGTACATCACAAAGAATCTAGTCAGAGCAATTTTTTATAGCGATCGATAGTAGTATTTGTTGAGTAACATATAGTGCTCCTTTCACACTCAACCAGTACAACTTATATAGCCTTAGGTAGGCAACAGTCGACAACTTCAATTTTGAAATAAGATTTGCTAATGCCACATTAGTGCAACTTCTACTACCCACAATGAGGGCATACACTTGACCATTTACCTTACAAGTGGTATGAAACAAATTCTTTCCTTGCTCCTCTCGTAAGGGTTCTATGTTTACTGTACGTCAAACTACTATGATCAACTAGTCTAAATCCTCAACAAATACATCCTCTTCAATTAGTTATTTCTTAGCAATGTTCTCTTCTTCTTCAGGTTCCTCATCAATATACTCTACATTTAGCTTTAGGATGTTACCCTTAATGACTACAGTCTCTCGATTCGGGTATTGAAGAGCCATATGTCCAAACCTTTGGCATTTGAAGCACTTGATTTGGCTCATCCTCTTACTAGACCCTTGCCCCTTCTCATAAGTTTGGGTTGGCTCTTTTGCTCGGCTCAAACATCTATCTTTCGAATCTGCTTTGTACTCAACTAAGTTCGATGGCTTGCCTGTTTAGGTCAATTAGTTGGCAACCTGGTCGATACTTGGCTCCATCTCTACCTCTCTACTCGTTAGGTTATTCTAATGGCTTCATCCATTGTGGTAAATCATTGGAGTCCTACGATGTCTCGAATGTCACCTCTTAACTTAGTAATGAATAGAGATTGTTTGAGTTGGTGGTTCCTCCACTTTACATCGAATCATGAGCATTTGGAATTCCTGTACATACTCATCAACTATTCAGCCTCCTTACCTCAGCTCCTGAAGTAGAGTAAAAGTATCTTGCAAATAAGTTTCCAATACGAACCTGTTTTCGAGTATTCTCTTCATTTTAGGCCAAGTATTAATCTCTCGGTAGCCCTTTCGCCTTCTTATAACCTAGAAATTCTTCTACCGTAAGGCAACATATCCGAAGAACTTAATAGCAATAGTTCTCACTTTCTCGTAATCCTCGTAGTAATAATATTCAAAAACATGCTCCACTTTCACTTCCCATTCTAAATATTCATTAGTACTCCTAGATCCATTAAAGCTTGGAATCCAGAGCTTCACTTAGTCAGATGCTCTAGGGACGCTAGCTCGCTCTTCTTTAAAATACTCATCCTTATCCTCTTCATCCGGCTCTCTTAGGTTTATCCTTCGTCTTACTCATCTACCTACTTCTCCAACATGAACTTTTCGAGCTGGGTTATGACCTCTAACTAGTTGAGTAGCTTATGGGGTGTTTTGCATGGCCTCAATCAGTCGGTAAGCCAACGCATGAACAATACGAGTCAGATCTACCAAGAGGTTAGCTGCCTCATCAAGTTTCTCGTTAGTACTCCTAGGGGTTCCATGAGACTATTGTTTATGATTGACAATTCCATTATCGTCATCTCCAGCATCAATGTTTAAACTTAAGTTAGTCATTTTCTCCATAGATTTAAAGCTCAAATTCTTCAAATAGGTGATATTGGAAACACTTCCACAAACTAGAAAAGGTAATAGCTAAGAAACACAATAATCAAACGAACACAATATCTTACTTTATTTCACAAACCCAAAACAGAGTATAAATAGAACTTCAAACACAAACCACAACTCAAACAAAACCTCTACTCTGATACCAAGATGTTGTGAACCATGACCAAGAATAGACAATGCTGGTCACTAAATGGGTCTAAGGTTGTCAAAAGCTCAAAAAGGAAATAATGGGGAATATGTGAAAGAACAGATGTAAATGAAAAGTAAGCAAAAACCTATGAATAGCTCCAATGGATATAACTCACTAATGGAACTTCCAATGACTCATGGCATAACTCGATATGATGTACGAGATGGTCTAGTGAGGTTACTCGCTATCTAGCTATGCTCAAGGGTTAGGATAAGAGTGGAATGAGTGTAAATAGAGTAATGTTTACGAGAGACAAATTATCAAGTGTATTAATGACAATAAATCTATTTGCAACTACAAATACAAGGTATTTATAGCCATAATGTTGACCAAAAATAGATAAGTCCAGTTGTTGGATGGGTACGAGCTTATAGAAAGCTCAAAAAGGGATCAATGGGGAAAAGTACGAAAGAGCAAAAACGAAGAATGAAATAATAATTAAAACTTACGAATAGTTCTAGAGGATATGGTACACCAATGTAACTTCCAAGGACTCATGACTCAATTGAATATGACACACGAATTGGTCCAATGAGATTGCTCGCCACCTAACCTTGCTTAAGGGAAAGGATAAGAGTGATGCTGAGAATAAATAAACAGTGTTTACATAAGGGAATAGGTACTCAAAGAGTGTATGTTAAGAGTGATATGATATTATCACAGTTTCAAGTATAAGGATATTTATACCCATAATTTAGGGCAACCTGCCTAAGAGGAAGAGATAAAAAGGGTATTTCTTAAGCAAGTAATGTATAAGATACAAAAGGGTAAAATGAATATACAAGAAAAACAATCATTAGTGCAACGGATTTTGCACATGATACTATACACGTAGTGATGTTACATTGGCGAGGTCATTAGAAGATGCAGACAAAAAGTACAGACAAATGTGCTTCTCCGAGTAGGGATGACTTAGTTAGTTCGAACTCTCTCTCTCAGCTTCTCGACAAGGAAGATGCCTAATAATTAGTCGGTTTAGCATGGGAGAGTAATCATCAACTCAGCATACTATAGAAAAATGAGTGGTCATACAGCATAGCATAAAGGGTGACTTGGAAAGGAAGTACTCGACCTCAGTAGGGGTTGGTTAGAACAAAAGGATTTGTCATGCCAACCCCTATAGTCCTTAGGTTCGGCTATCGGTAGCTTGATTCCCATCATTCTTGTTGGGTTGTTTTAGATTTAGGATCAAATTTGAATGGTATTCACTTAGTTCTCCATCAGCGTGATATGGACTAAGGTTAGCAATGTTGAAGGCATCATAGACCCTATAGTCTTAGGGCAATTCCAACTTATAGGCATTATCATTGATTTTCTGGAGGATTCTAAAAGGTCCTTTGGTTCTTGTAGATAATTTGTTTCGCCTCTTATTCGAGAACCACTCCTTACTAAGGTGTAACCACACCAAGTCTCCCAATTGAAATCATTTAGTTCTACCCTTAGTCTTTTCTCGCATTCCTCTAGTAGCTTAGTCGACGCGTTGAGTGACCCTATCATAGATGTGCTGAAGGGATTGTGCTATAGCTGTTGCGTCAGGGTACTCTTGCATGAATATTAGTATAGGGGCATGGTCGAAGGGCAACTCAGGATTGAACCCATAAACTACCTCTAGGGGAGTTTGCTTAGTAGTATCATGTACTATTCGGTTATAGGCAAACTTGACTACTGGCAGGCAGAGGTCCTAATCAGCCAAGTTCTTGCCTACTGCAGCTTAGAGCAATGACCCTAAAGTACTATTAACCACCTCTGTTTGGCTATCAATTTGGGGGTAACATAAGGTACTAAAGAGTAATTTGGTTCACAACCAATACCACAAAATTCTCTAGAAATGGCCAAAAAACTTTAGGTCTCTATTGGAGAATACACTTCTCGGCACACCATATATCCACACAACCTCCTGCAAGAAAAGAGAAGCAATGGCTGAAGTGTCATTAGTCATAGTACAGGGCATGAAGTGCACCATCTTACTATCTACAACGACCATTACAAAATCTTTGCCTTGGGTAGTTCACGATAGTCTAAGAATAAAGTCCATGCTTAGTTCAGTCTACGGCCTTGTCAAAACAAGTAGGGGCATTGCTTTCCCTTGCTTAGCTTGACACTTTGCCTTCTTGCATACGGTATACCTTTCGACAACTCGATGTACATCTTTCCTCATTCTAGACCAAAAGAATCGACCATTTATTAGTTCATAAGTCTTCATTTCCCTAAAATGTTCAGAGAGACCTCCACTGTAGGCTTCCCTAACTAACAACTCTCTCAGTGAACAAGTCGGCATGCATAATTTTCCTCGTCAAAACAAGTAGCCATTCTCCATATGATATTCATCTACTATCCTACCATCTATACATTGTAAAATTATGGGTCTAAAGTGTGGATTCTCGAAATACTGTTCATTGATACTTGAAATACTAGTTTGTAGTTCTAATAAATGTACATATCTCCTCGAAAGAGCATTGAAAACTATGTTGCTCTTTCCCTATTTGCACTTAATTACAAAATTGAACCTTTGAAGGAATTCAACCTATCTCGCTTGCTGCTTTGATAACTTCATCATCAGTATATATGATAAATTCTCTTGGCAGTAAATAATGCTGCCATACTTACATTGCTCGTATAAGTGCCAAAAGTTCCTTATCATACATAAAATAATTCAATTGGGGTCCTTGGAGCTTCTTATGATGGAAGGCAATTGGTCAGCCTTCCTCCATCAGGACAGCAATTATTCCAATGCCCGATGTGTCGCATTCCACCTAAAAAATTTTGTTGAAGTTGGGTAGTATTAATACTAGGGCAGAGGTCAACCTTTCTTTTACCTTGGCAAAGCTCTTCTCCCTTTCTCCCCATTGAAAATCTGTGTTTTTCTTCATTAGTTCAGTAAGTAGCGCAATGAGGGTACTGAAATTCCTAATGAATCTTCTGTAAAATGAAGCCAGTCCGTGCAAACTTCTCATGTTGGCACAAGTAGTAGGAGTTGGCCAATCGACAATTGCTTGGATCTTCTCATTATTAACTCACAACTGACTACATAGCCCAAGAATACTACTTCCTCCTAGTAAAAGCAACATTTCTTTAGATTATCGAATAGTCTCTCAGCATGAAGGATATCCAAGATTGCTCTGAGATGTTTATAGTGACTCAACATGTTTGTATTGTAGCCCAGGATGTCGTCAAAGTACACTACGACATACTTCCTAATGAGATGTCTCAACACATGGTTCATTAATCTCATGAAAGTACTTAGGGCATTCAACAAGCCGATAGGTATGACCATCCACTCATAAAGTCAATGTTGAGTCTTGAACATAGTCTTCCATTTATCGCCTGGTTCATGCAGATTTGATGGTAATAAGATTTAAGATCAATCTTGTTAAAAATCTCAGCTCTACTCAGTTCATTCAATATGTCTTCTAACCTCAGGATCGGATACCTGTATTTGATCATGATTTTGTGCATAGCTCGGCTATCTACATACATCCATTAGGTTTCATCCTTCATCGGCAATAGAAGTATAGGCACAACACAAGGGTTGAGACTCTCTCTTATATAGCTTCTCTCCAACAATTCATTGGCTTGTCATTGGAGTTTAGAAGCTTGCTCGGGATTCATTCGATAAGCTAACTTATTTGACAATACAGTGTTGAGTACTAAGTCAATGCAGTGCTTTATTCCTCAAGTTGGGGGCAACCCCTTAGGTAACTATTTTGGAAATAAGTTGGCATATTTATCTAACAACTCCTTGATCTCCTAGGGTAACTCACCTCGCTTCCACATTTCCAACGATCGCTTGACCAACAAGAGGGTCGACTCATTAGCATTGATGACCTCTCGGAGCTTAGCTCTACTCATTACCAGAGCCATCTTCGATCCATGAGCAAGTTTTGTCTACAACTTATTAACTTCTCTTGGTGGCATCGGATTCAGCGTGATCTTTTGGTCATCCTTTTCAAACATATACATGTTCTTGTAGCCATCATGTAAACACCGTAAATTTAGCTTTCTAAGTAAAGAATCAAACGCCCAAACTATAGATGATTTCCTAAAGTCAATACAGCCAGTGAGATTTAAAACCGATTAAAAAACTCAATTCAAAACCTAAAGTGAATATGAAAAACCTTAAATTATCAATTGAACCTCTAATCACATATGAAGACCTTAAAACCTCAAGTATATATAACTACTAAAGTTAACCTCGAATCTCATCAAAACCCTAAGATAACAATCAAAGACTTAATCGCATACGAATATATTAAACCCTAAATGTGTAAAAACATTAGAGATTGTGCCCTAAAGTAATAAAAACCCTAAAACTATAACTTTAAGGATATAAAAGCACTAATTCACCATAATTTACCCTAAAACTCTAAGTGATAATATATTCTCCATATTTTGCCATTTCCTTAGTAAACGACTAAAGATAACTTTCAATCATGCATAAATATTTAGAATACTTAAGTGATCTCTTAGAAGCTAAGATATTATATTCTAAATCACATTCATCTTCTAAGTATATAACTAGGATAGTATTATAAAGAGTTAGGGGTATAGTTGAAGCTTAGGTTAAATGTAGTGAACCTTAACACTCTAATTGGTACTTTTCATACTAGTTATATTAAGTAGCTTATCAAATGATATATATAGGATATAAATACCTAAAGTAAGATCTCATCATCTATTTTTACTAATCAATTCACCAAATGCCTCATTTTCTTTCATTTCCTTAATTACTACATTATGTATGGAAAGTTGACCAAGTCATCACATGTTGACCAAAGTCAAAAGGTTGAGTAAGTCAGCACATGTTTACTAAAGTTAACATTTGGAAAAGTCAACAAAAATGTCCCTTTCATTTGAAAAAAATATCTTCCTTCTCATGATTTCTTTTCTTTTCTTTTGGCTTTTCCCTTCCTTTTTCCTCTTTTGCCATCCACTTCTTTCCCTTTCCTAGACCCCACTTCTTTTCCTTTTCAAAAATAAAATAACACAAAACAAAATCCCTTTCTTCTTCTCCTTTCCAACCGTATCTTCCCTTCCCCTTTCACTCTTCTTTCCTTTTCAACTTTTCATCCATTTTCAAGAGCAAAATTAAGGTATGTACTTATGATACTATGTCTTGCTTCATCTTCTTTACTAGTAAGAAGAAGAGTTAGGTTACGTTAAGTAGTTATGTGTTGTGTATATATATGTAGATTTAGGCTTAAAGTTTCGATCTTTACATATGGAAGTGTAGAATTCTTTAAGCAATGGAAAAAGATGTATGTGTACATGTCTTTGAGTATGTATACATAAGGGTATGCTAGAGATATACATATATAAATACCTTTGTACATAAGTATTCATTATGTACATAGCCTAAATTAAGACATCTACTAACTATACATACATATACCATGTTAAATATACCCTTAAAATACAAAAAGATGAAATTTGAGAAGCTTTCTTAAGAGGATAGATAAGGCATACGAAAATACATATAAAAATACGTATGTCACCGTAAGCGTATATGAGTATGTGTATTAGTATATGTATAAGTTCACATGTATAAGTACTTATAAGTACATAAGTATACATATTAGTATATTAGAAGTATAGATATGTATAACACATATGTATAAAGTGTGTAAATATATAAGGATAATAATGGACTAATGATGTAAGCAATGATATCATCAAAGGATTACATAAGCTATGACATCATCAAGTGATTACATAAGTGATGATATAAGCATAGGTTTATAAAAGAAGAAATAATAAGATTACATAAGCATAAAACATAGGTATATACATGTACTTAGAAGCCGAAAATCTCTTAAACCCTAAGACACTTCCTCAATTGAATGAGACTTCATTAAGTATGTGAATTAGTAATACTGATGTAAAATTTCCTAAGTGTAAGAATCTAATAGCTAATTCAATCATTAAGTCCTAAACTAGGATATAAACATAAGTAGTAAGAATAATTAAACTTCAATAAGATAAAATTTCAATAAATTTAACCCATATTGTAAAACACGGGTTTTAACATCCAAAACGAACATCACCGTGTGAACGTGCGTCCAAAAACGATGAAAAACGACTATAAGTTCTCAAATATCAGAATTAGAATGAAAAAGTTACAAAATACATAAGGGAAGTTTCATAACTTACAAATATAGAAAAATAGTTACTATTAACCCCATTGAGTATAATAAACTCTATACACATTATATTTGGGGAAATTAGATAAACTACAATAGACTTTTAGTTAACTAAGGAGTCCGACTTCTCAAAATACTTATAAGTTTTACTATTTTGATTTAGACGTTCAATATCGAGTTTTGAAAACCTCAAATGCTTGGAGAATAAGCACTAATCCAAGTAAGGGAGTTCTATTGACCTACTACTTGCTTGTATGTGTTACTTGTATGATGTTTTACTGCTTGCTGTTGCTTATATGTTTGAACGATTATTCTGCTTATATTCCATCATCTGTATGATCATGTTTTTTTTTAAATTGATAAATATAAATATCTGACCCAAATAACTGGTTTTATTCATCACATGTCTATGACTTAGTAAATGTATGGATGGAGAGTGTTAGCTTTGCAAAATGTTGAAAAGGGTATTTTTGGAAAAAGTTTTCCTAATCTTAAATGTATTTTATACTATTTTGATAAGGGCCACAATGCCAGAAATGATATTATCGTTAAGGCAAAGCTAGCATGGGTTCTCCACTTAATAGTGAGAGGACTCGCTCTATTGTACCTGTAAGGCCTTAGTTAATTTTGGTTACAAGAGGACTCGCAGGTTTGTGCCCAAAGGGTCTTGGAGGGTGGATAGTCTTAGTTTGGAATCCCTCTATTTAGATTAAAACAGTTTTCTCGACTAGGGTAATAGTCGAGTTTTGCCTAGAGGGGTGGTGCCTTTAAGTAGCCTCCTGCGGGTAAGTTGAGCTGCCCTGTGCGGGTAAGTACAAGGGATAATCGAAGTGTAGATGACGCAATTCTACACCTTCTATAGTTTCGAACTCTTATGGATGTGTTGCTTGCATTCATCGTGCATGCATTCATGTTGTATGTAGATACTAGTAGTGGTAAGGAACGAACTCATTGAGCTGTTATATGCTCACTCCCTCATAGTTTCTCTTGTAAGTTTACTTACATTGGGATTGGGATAAGTCTCGAGTACCGAGTGTAAGATGAAGATATGTATCTTAGTATTAGAAATAGCTAAGTACTCTTTAGATGATACATAAACATCCTTTGTAGATAATTTAATTTTTCTTGCATTTTTTTTATAATGTTGGTATATCATGTCTTATTATTTGGTAGGGGATACCGATTTTCTACGGTTTTGAGGAACTGTAGGATATTGGACACCTATAGTTATTTATATTTTTATTCTACAGTAAATTAGTTACTTAAAAATTAGTAACCTTAGTGATTAATCATTTAGAGTCTTGCAATCTTTGACTTGTAAAGCAATTTCCATATCATGGGTACATAAGTGTTATGGAAATTTTAGATAATCCTACTAGTCCCCCTATAGGGTCTTGACACATCATGCATAACTCTCCTGTGAAACAACCATGGCCTACCCAGCAATATGTAGGAAGCGCACATAGGCAGTACATTGCAAAGAATCTGGTCAGAGTAATTCCCAATAGTGATTGGCAGTAGTATTTACCAAGTGACATATAATGCTCCTTTCTCACTCGACCAGTACAGGTTATACAACCTCAGATGTGAAATAGTGGGCAACTTCAATTTTGAAACAAGATCGGCCGATGCTACATTGGTGTAGCTTCCACTATCTACAATGAGGGCACACATTTGATCATTTACCCTTACAGGTGGTATGGAACAAATTCTCTCTCTACTCCTCCTCTCATGAGGTTTTCGTCAGACAATGATAAGTAATTGATCTTAGTCTTCAAGAAACACGTCCTCTTCAATCAGTTCTTTCTCAATTATTTCATTTTCGATAGGAACCTCTTCCTCCTTGTGTTCCTCATTCGTACTCTCCACTTCTAGCTTTGGGATGTCTCCCTTGATAATCATTGTCTGTTGATTCGGGCACTAAGCAGCCATGTATCCGAACCCTTAGCACTTGATTTAACTGGTCTTCCTGCCAGACCTATGCCCTTTCTCATACATTCGAGTCGGCATTACATCTTCTGGTCGACCTTTCTACTCAGCTCTTACATCAATCTTTCTACTCAGCTTTGTACTTAACTGAACTTGGTGACTTGCCTATCTGAGTCAGTTAGTCAACATCCTCACCGATACTCGGCTCCTTCTTTGCCTCTCTACTCACTGGGCAATCCTAATAGCTTCATCCATCGTGTCGAATCGTTCGATCTCCACAATGTCCTAAATGTCTCCTCTCAACCTAGTAACGAATCTTGAAACTATTCAAGCTAGTGGTTCCTCTACTTCGTAACGCATCATAAGTATTTGAAACTCTTAAACATACTTGCCAATTGTTCGGCCTCCTTATCTCAGCTCCTGAAGCCGAGTGAATGTATCTTAAAGGTATGTTTTCGATACAAATTTGTTTCTGAGCACCCTCCTTATCTCGAGCTAAGTGTTAATCTCTTGGTACGCCTCTCATCTTCTCATGGCTTGGAAATTCTTCCATCACATGGTGGCATATGCCAGGACCCTAAAGGGGGCCTGGTAGGATTACCTAAAATTTTCATAACATATGTGCACTCATGATATGAAAACCGTCTTGTAAGTCAGAGATTGCAAGACTCTAAATAATAAATCACTAAGTTTAATGATTTTCAAGTAATTAATTTGTTGTAACATGACATAATATATAATTATAAATAACTATGGATGTCTGATATCCCATAGTTCCTCAGAATCGCAGAGAATCGATATCCCCTACCAAATAATAGGACAGGATATGCCAACATTATAAAACTGTAGGAAGAATTAAATTATATTAAATTCTAACATGTGAATATTTTCTATAAAGAGTATTTATGTATCACCTATAAAGATCTCAACTAATTCTAACACTAATGTACATATCTTCATCTCACACTTAGCACACGTGACTTATCTCAATCCCATTGTATGTAAACCTACAAAAGAAAGACTATTGGGGAATAAGCTACAAGAGCTTAGTGAGCTATCCCTCATACCATACTGGCAAATAAGTTATCAAACAAATTATTACAACCATATGAATACATACACACGCAGTATGCCAAACAATATATGCAGTTGACTGGTATTGCATATAATATCGGATTTCAACGCCCTTCGAAATAAGGGTTGGAGATTCATTGGCACCAATCACGACTGGGCTCTAGCACCTGGGTTTTTACCCATAACATAGAACTCCGTATTTCACAAAAACACATTTCCATTTCCAAAAATTCAGTAGTTCACAAAGTCCTAAGCCTAGCGGTAAGGTGACCCCCGCAGTCCACACTCACACCCTACAGCGGTGGTCTCTAGACGCAACCCCTAGCCACCCACGGTTAGCGTCTCCAGCGCCAATAGAACCCGTAAGCTAAGGGTAGGGTCTTGTTGTATCCATGCTCCTGCATGGTACTAATCAAATCATGTGGGAATCCATCCCTCCAAGGCCCTTCATTACCAACCGCGTGAAGTGACGGCCGGAATAAGTAATACGATGCATGGATAATGCTTGACCCTTTTAATTTAAGATAAGCCAAATATAATTAGGTTAGATTATGAAGCGATAAATCAATATCAGCAAACCATCTAAATCATATATAAATCAATCATACCATCAAATCATCAATTATCGTATTTAACAATATTTCTTATAATAATCAATCAATATCAAGCATACGCATATCTCGAAACCCCATGCATCAAGTTATTGATATTCAATTTAAGTGCACTAACTACAAGCACAAACACGTATAGAGTCATCGGGAGTACTCACTTGACTATGACGACTCGCTCTAGTCGTAATAATCGATCGGGAGATCCTCGCCCTCGTTGGGATTACCTGATCATTACGAGATAACAGGGATAATAAGTAGTTGACTCAACTAGTGGTTCTGGATATCTATCTACCTAATTCTACTTAGATTCCTATCAACCTTTATTTAATTAAACCTAATTGCTAATCGTACGTAACTTTTTCATTCTATTTTCAATATTTATGAATTTATAGTCGTTTTTCATCATTTTCGGATGCACATTCACATGGTGATGTCCGTTTTGTACATTAAGACCCGTGTTTTACAATATAGGCTAAATTTATTGAAAATTTATCTTATTGAAGTTTAATTATTCTTATTGCCTATGTTTATATCATAGTTTGGGACTTAATGATTGAATTAGCTATTTAATTCTTACACTTCGGAAATTTTACATTAGTGCTACTAATTCACATACTTGATTAAGCTTAATTCAATCTAGGAAGTATATTAGGGTTTAAAGGATCTTCGACTCCTAAGTACATGTATACATATATAGGTTATATTCTTATGTCATCTTATAATCTATTCTTTTACAAGCTTATGCTTATGTCATGGCTCATGTAATCTTTTTGATGATGCCATGGCTTATGTAATTATTTGATGATGTCATGGCTTATGTAATCCCTTCATTACATATAAATATATATGTCATTAAGTACTTATACATATACATATGTTATATACCTACCTACACTCATAACATACTAATATGTATACTTATGTACTTATACATATACCCATATACACATACGGTGGCATACGTATTTTTATACATATTTTCGTATGCCTTCTATACCCCCTTAAGAAAGCTTCACAATTTCATTCTTTTTGTATTTTAAGAGTATATTTGACATGGTATATGTATATATAGTTAGTATATACCTTATTTTAGGTTATGTACATATTGTATACTTATGTACAAAGGTATTTATACATGTATTCTTCTAGCATATCTTTATATACATATACTTAAGGATATATACACATGCATATCCTTCCTCTTCACCATGATTTCTACACTTCAACATGTAAAGATTGCAACTTTAAGCCTAGATCAACATATATATATATATATGTACACAACAAATAACCTAACCTTTTCTCCTTCTAAGTAGTAAAGAGGATGAAGTAAGACATAAGAATGAAATAGTATACCTTAAGTTGCCCTTGACTATGGATGAAATGGTTGAAAAGTTGAAAAGGAAAGAAGAGTGAAAGGGGAAGGGAAGCTCACGGCATGGAGGAGGGGATTTTACTTTGTTTCTTTTTGTTTTGTTTTGTTTTGGAATGAAGAAGAAGGTGGGGTCTAGTAGAAAAGGAGTGGACGGCAATTTAGGAGAAGAAGGAAAAAGAAATGCAAAAGGAAAAGAAAAGAAAGGAAATCATGAGAAGAAGATATTTTCTTCAAATGAAAAGGACACTTTTGTTGACTTTTCAATTGTTGACTTTAGTCAACATGTGTTGACTTGGTCAACCCTTTGACCTTGGTCAACTTTCAAAAAAATAAATATCCTTTTGTATACATAATGAACTAATTAGGGAGAATTTGGAGAAAGATTAAGGAAATGATAGCAAATGAGAAGTGATTAGTAAAAGTAGATGATAAAATCTTCCATTAGGTATTTATATCCTATATACATCATTTAGTAAGCTATTTGGTATAATTGAGATGAAAAATAGCATTTAGGGTATTAAGGTTTACTACATTTAACCTAAGTCTCAACTAAACCTTTAACTCTATATAATACTAACCTAGTTATATACTTAGAAGATAAATGTGATCTATAATGCAATATCTTAGTTTCTAAGGGATCACTTAAGTATTCTAAATGTTTATGCATGATTGAGGGTTATCTTTAGTCGTTTATCGATGAAATGGCAAAATATGGAGGATATATTATCACTTAGGGTTTTAGGGTAAATTATGGTGAATTAGTGCTTTTATATCTTTAAAGTTATGGTTTTAGGGTTCTTATTACTTTAGGGCACAATCTCTAATGTTTTTACACATTTAAGGTTTCAAATATTCTTACGCAATTAAATCTTCGATTGTTATCTTAGGGTTTTGATGAGGTTCGAGGTTTTAGGGTCTTCGTATGTGGTTAGGGATTCAATTGATGATTTAAGGTTTTTTGTATCCACTTTAGGTTTTGGATTGAGATTTTAATCGGTTTTAAATCTCACTGGCTCTTTTGAGTTCAAGAAATCATTTACAGTTTAGACATTTGTTTCTATACTTAGAAAGCTAAATTTGTGGTGTCTACAGCATATCTAAAAAACTCAATAATAGCAGTTCTCACTTTCTCATAACCCTCATATTAGTATTAATCAAACATACTCTCCACTTTCTCTTCATAATCCAAATATTCATCAGCATTCCTAGATCCATTGTAACTCAGAATCCAAAGCTTCACATGGTCGGATGCTCTAGGGATTCATACACGCTCCGCTTCAAAATACTCCCTTCCTCTTCATCAAGCTCTCTTAGGTCTCTCCTTTACTTTACTCATCCGTTAGCTCCTCCACCTCAAATGGATTGAGCTAGGTTCTGACATTTAATAGGTTGAGCAGCTTATGGGGTGTTTTGCATGGCCTTAATGGGTCGAAAAGATAATGCATAAATAGCTCGAGTCAAATCCACTAATAGGTTAGCTACCTTATCATGCCTCTCGTTAGTGCTTCTAGAGGTTCCTTGAGATTGTCGTCCATGGTGGAGAACTCCACTATCATCACTAATACTAACATTCATACTTGGGTTTGTCATTTTTCTTCACAGATTCAAAGCTCAACAAATACTTTGGAAAGCGAGTAGCTAACAACATAGCAGTCAAATGAATACAATAACTTGCTCTGTTTCACATACGTAAAACAAATTATAATAGAACTTCAAGAAGAACTACTACAGTTCACACAAAAACTTCACTCTGATACCAAGATATTGTAAAGTATGACCAAGAATAGACAAGGTCAGTTGCTCGATGGGTCTGAGCTTACAAAAAGCTCAAAAAAGGATTAATGGGGAAAAGTGCAAAAAAGCAAAAACGAAGAATGAAATAGTAAGCAAAACCCATAAACAGCTCTAGAGGATATAATGCACTAATGGAACTTTCGAGGACTCAACTCAATTTGATATGACGTACGAATTGGTCCGATGAGGTTATTCGCCACCTAACTTTGCTTAAGGGAAAGGTTAAGAGTAATGCCGAGAGTAAACAAACGATGTTTACACAAGGAAAAAAGGTACTCAAAGAGTGTATATTAAGAGTGATATGATATTATCATAGTTACAAGTACAAAGGTATTTATACCCATAAGTTAGAGTAACCTGCTTAAGAGGAAATGACAAAAAAGGCATTTCCTAAGAAAGTAATGTACAATATACAAAAGGGTAAGATGAATACACAAGAAAAACAATCATTAATGTAATGGATTCTACACATGATACTGTACATGTGGTGATGCTACATTGGCGAGGTCGTTAGAAGATGCAAATGAAAAGTACAAAGAGATGGGCTTGTCTAAGCAAGGATGGCTTAGTTAGTCCAGACTCTCTCTTTCAACTTCTTAGCATGGAGGATGCCAAGTAATTGGTTGATTTGGTGTGGGAGAGTAATCATCAACTTGACATACTATAGAAAAATGGGTAGTCATACGACACGGCATAAAGGGTAACTCAACAAGGAAGTACTCGGCCTCGATAAGGGTCAGTTAGAATAGAAGGATTCGTCATGCTAGTCCCTTTAGTCCTTAGGCTCGACTATGAGTCAGAGGTCAAGTAGCCAAATTCCCATCACATAAGTTAGGGTAACTTGCCTAAAAGAGAAAAGACAAAAAGGGCATTTCCTTAGAAAGTATTATACAAGATACAAAAAGGTAACAATGAATATTCAAGGAAAACAATCAATAGTGTAACGAATTCTACACATGATTTTGTACACATAGCAATGCTATATTGGTGATGCCATTAGAAGATATAGACAAAAAAGTAAGGTCAACTTGCTTGTCTGAGTAGGGGTGGCCTAGTTAGTTCGGAGTCTCTCCTTCGACATCTCGGTAAAGGTGATGCAGAGTGAATGATTGGCTAAGTATGAGTGAGAATAAGGATTGGTTGTTGTATCAGTTTTCTACTTCTTGACACACCATCTACGAGAAATAGGTAGTCATTCGGCTTGGCATGCAAAATGGGTCAGTAAAGAGATACTCGGCCTTAGCAGATGTTGACTATAGCAAGAGGATTCCTCTTACTAGTCCCTTTAGTCTGCGAGTTCGACTGTGGGTCAATGGTCTCATAGCCTAATTCCCATCAAGCTCTTTACACTCCTTAGTTAGCCTTAGGACTATCATCCCTCGAGGAAAGAACATCTCACCAAAAGGTCTCGTTAAGATAGATCATAAGGAGCTCTTTTCACTCTTTTAGGAAAGGATATCTCACCAATTGGTTTTGTTATGAGAGATCGTAAAGAGCTCTTTCCACTTTTTAGACAGCCTTAGTGTCATTGTTTCCATAGGGCAAGATATCTTATTAAATGGTCTCACTAAGATAAGGTAATGCCCTAAGGTCTTAAACCCATACGATAACCCTAAGATATGAGCCCTTACATTAAGGGTGTCGAGTTATATTATCTATTTTAGTTCAAACTTTAATGTAAGGCTAGAAAAGTTAGATGAAGTATTCTAGCAAAGTAAATTTCTCAAAATAAGTTACATAAAATTATTAATTTAAGAAAAACATCAACTTATCGATAAAACTAATAATTATTGAAAACGTGAAATTCAAGCTCTAAGGTCTAGCAAGATATTAGAAATAAGTTATTTAACTTTCCAAAATTATAAATAAAGTTGACTTTTAGAAGTTTATATTGATGTTTAGAACACTTTATTTTTATCATGTAATTAAATTCCTCTATTTGCTTATTTTTCATTAATTTTAAGCTAAAACACTATTTTTAGAACTATAGGTGATAAATGTAGTACAATTGATGGTCAATACCTAAACTATATATTTTTGTGAGTTCACAGTATTTTTTGTATAATTAATTGAGCTTATATACTATTTATTATGTATTTTTCTTGTATAAACCTATATATTAGCCTAATATACGAAGTACTGAATTATACTATTAAAATGTTTGCTAAATAATGTAAGATCGATAACTATAACAAGTAATTGATATTGAGCATGGTTGAAAAGTATAATTTTTAGGACTTCTAGTTTAGAATTAAAGCCTACTTGAGTCAATTACGAAGTTATGATAACATACAATCGAATCGATAGCGAGAAAAGGGTATTTTTGGGCTTGTGACAATATTGATTAGTTTTGTTTCTTAAGATATCCTAATAGTACTCAAAATAATGATTGTAATGATATAAAGTTTATTAAAATCAGATGAGAAATGAATAAGATACGATTGAAATAAGCTTAGAAATGTGATAGTAAAAGCTTATAAGAGTTTGGTTTCGACTTGTAGTTAGCTTAGGATCTATATGTATTTTTCTAGGTATGGTACATGAGGAAGCATCACATCGTAAACCTTAGAATTTTACGCTACTATCAAGCTTGGTTAAGTGGGTATTTTTATTTTTGTGCAAGTAGACCTATGCCTATTGTAATGATGTGCTAAATTGATTGGATACATGATTCTATTGAATGTACATTAACTGAATAAAGTGTTTCTTCATGTATGATCTATTTATCAATGCATATTTATGCTTGGGAAATTGGAAAATTGATCAGCCCTTTAGGGTGTTCACTTAAGTGAACCTTACATGAAGGATTGTATTATAAAGATAAGAAACAAAGTTGAAGTTAAGATAGTTGAATTGTTATGATGTGGAACATGGGATTCATGCCTTATATTAGGATATTATATTGTTTAGTACATTCATGGCATGGCATGAAAGGACCTATGGGTTAAGTTTTTGAAAGCTTGAATACTACTAAGCTAGGTTTTGAGCATATAGAATTGCATTGCTCAACTTATTTTGGCTATAATGTGTAGTTTCAGCTAAACCGACTATATGCTGGATTTTAAAACCACAATGGGTGGTTTTTGTTTTACTGAATTGGGGGTCTTACTCCTAGGTAGCTCCTTGTTGCCCTAGGTTCATAAACGTTGTATCCAAATGCTTTAGTATGTCAATTAACCGAATGAGTAATTGGAAGAGCATAGGATATTAGTATTGATGCATGCCACGTATATGAGCATCATATGAATTCCCTGCTAAATAGTTTGTATTAATAACTTGGATTGTGAAATTAATGTTCTATGGTACTTATCTTTGAGAATGTGTATTATGCTTACTCTGCTTAGTTTTATCCATTCTCACTTTGCTCACAAAGAGTTGAGGGGACATTTGTGTATCCATAGGTTATGAAGAGAATTGACTAAACATCAATATCAGTTGAAGAAAAGTCTTTTGAGAGCATATAGGATGGAGTCAACTACTTTTGAAGATGCCTTGTTGCATTTTGATCTTAGTTCCACAAAGGATCTATACATATGAAAAAAAAAAAACTATGTTTCAAGTTTGATTAAGTTTGACGAATGTACTCTTTTGTGTAATCAAGTGTAAAGCTAAACTCCATTGTAGTAATCTTTTTGTTATAAATAGAACTTTTATTGAATATAAATAGGTATTCCTATGTAATTGTACATCCTATGCTATACCAGGATATGATATCCTTTAGGTAGTATTAGAGCATAAATTAAGGACTATAGTATTAGACGCATGTGAGTATGTAGGGTAGCTAGGTGCCATATGAACTTAACTTTGTTAGTTGCAACCAATATAAGAAAACTTAACTATCCAAAAGATGGTGCAAATACGTATAAGTGGGGATCTTGGTTCATCAATTGCTCCAAGGAGACAGATTAAGGAGGAACCACAACCTCAACCAAATCAAGCTCTAGCTATACAAGTAATGAATGTGGTACAGCAACTTGTAATTGATTTAGCTGGGACTAGTGGAACGAATGGGGATAGGTTAGCTAGGGTATAACATATAGTGAACCATCTAACAAGACAAAAATTGACCCTTTAGCTGTGGAAGAATGGATCAATTTATTAGAAAAAGCTTTTGAAGTGCATGAGGTAAAAGATAATAGAAGGGTGGGGATTGCTGCTATTTTATTGGATGGACATGTGAATAATTAGTGGAGGAGTAAGAAAAAGACAATGGTAGAGCCCATAGGTTAGAATGCCTTTAGGGATGCATTTTTGGAGCAGTGTTTCCCCAAATGTTTGAAGGAGCAAATGTGTGAAGTATATTATAAGTTAAGGCAACTAAGCAAGACTATTAAAGAATATGAACGGGAGTTCAATAAGCTATTGAAGCTTGCCCCAAAAGTAATACAAAATAATGAACTTGATAAGGTTGGTCGGTTTAGGGCTAGACTTGATCTATATTTTCAAGCTGAGTTAAAAAGGACAAGGATGGTGTGATATGTTGATATTATCAATGAGACTTGTTTGATTGAACAAGTAGATGACTTACAAATGGTAGCTAAAGAAGTAGAAAGTAAGAAAAGAAAATTTATGGGGAGTTTTAGTACTAACCATAAAATGATAAGAAGAAAAAGGACCTATCAACTCCTTAATAAGAATCAAAGGCTGGGTGGAATCATGCCACTTTATTGGAAATGTAATGGTAGGCATCAAGTTATGTAGTGTCCAGAACTATAAGGGAAATGTTTTAGGTGTGGAGAAGTTCGGCATTTAGCTAGGTAATGTCAGAACTTGAACCTTAAAAGTATATACTACTATAAGTGTCATCAGATAGGACATAATGCCACTCAATGTACTACAGATCAATAAGCAATACCAAACTAAACTCAAGCTAATAGGCCGAGACCAGCAAAAAGAAATAATCAACCAGGAGAGGCTAAAGCTAGACCTAGAGCTCAAGGAAGGGTGTATGCAATCTAAGATGAGGAAGGTAGGGATGACAACATAGTTGCAGGTAAGAGTCCCGAACCATATTATGATAATATGATGTATGTTAACGTAAATCTTATACCGTAAAGTAATGATATAATTGTGATTGTTATTTTAGGATTGGTTCTCCTAAAAGGTAACTATGCTTATACATTGCATATGTATCCAAGGACTATGTTAATAGGAATAGACTCCTAATAGAGACTTTAGGGTATGATATGACAGTGACGACTCCTTATGGAGGAGAACAGGTTGTGCAACAAAAGTTGAAGGGAGGTATGTGTGTATAGATCTATATAAATTGCTTATGGAATTAGTGGTATTGGATATTAAAGGATTCGATGCTATAATGGGATAGACTAGCTAATTGAACACCGGATGAACATAGACTGTGAAGGAAAGATGGTAGTATTTAAGAATCCTGATGGAGAGAAATTTTACTTTAAAGGAAGCTCTAGAAAGGCAACCCTTGAATAGTCTTGGTAAGTAAAGCTTGGAAGCTAGTAAGAAATTGTAACATAAGATTTATAGCTTCAATAGTGGATACCAAAGTTCAAGAAGTGAGATTGGAAGACATGCCAATATTGTATGATATCTTGGGGTTTTTCCTAAGGATTTGGTTAAACTACCACTAGATAGGGAGATGGAATTTACCATAGATCTTATATTGGGTACTATACCTATCTCTAATGGACCCTATCAAATGGCTCCTATAGAATTGGTGGAATTGAAGAAGCAACTACAAGAGCTACTGGACAAGGGGTTAATAAGGTCGAGTACATCACTGTAGGGTGCACAAATGCTATTTTTTAAGAAGAAAGATGGAAGTTTCTGATTGTGTATAGAATATTGAGAATTGAACAAAGTGATGATAAAGAACAAATACCTACATCCTAGGATTGATGACTTTTTCAATCAGTTGAAGGGATCCATTGTATTCTCGAAAATAGATTTATAATCTAGTTACCATCAGTTGAAAATTAAGGAAGAGGATGTACATAAGAGTGCCTTTAGGACTAGGTACATATATTATGAATTTTTAGTGATGTCATTTAGGTTAATGAATGCTCCTGCTCCATTCATGGATATGATGAATTGTGCCTTTAAAAAGTACCTAGATGGGTTTGTAGTTATGTTTATTGATGATATCTTAATATACTTAAGGAGTAAGGAGGAACATGTGAAACACCTAAGGATTGTACTTCAAACCCTTAAAGATAACAAAATCTATGTGAAGTTAAAGAAATGTGAGTATTGGTTGGATCAAGTAAGGTTTGTTGGACAAATAGTATCTGTTGCAAGAATTGCAATTGACCCTACAAAAGTGCAAGCAGTAATAGAATGGGTAAGGCTAACTACTGTAATAGAAATAAGGTGTTTCTTAGTAATGGTTGGTTAGTATAGGAGATCTATACAAGATTTCTCTAAAATAACTATGCCATTAACCAAACTAACGCGAAAAGGTGTCAGATTTGAATGGAACGAAAAGAGTTTCCAAAAGCTTAAAAGAAGATTGGTAATTACTTCAATATTAACGCTACTGGATGGATCTAGAAAGTATGCGATCTATTATGATGCTTCTAGAAGTGAATTGGAATGTGTGCTAATGCAAAATGGTAAGGTGATTGCCTATACTTCAAGATAACTCTGACTACATGAGTAAAACTATCTAACTCATGATTTAGAGCTCATAGCTATAATGTTTGCTTTAAAAATTTGGAGGTATTACTTGTGTAAGAAGAAATGGAAGGTATATATCGATCACAAAAGTTTAAAGTATATCTTTACACAAAAAGAATTGAACTTCAAGCAAAGACGATAGTTGGAATTATTGAAAGATTATGATTTTACAATTCATTATCACCTTGGTAAAGCTAATGTAGTGGTCGATACATTAAGTAGGAAGAAGTTTGGTAGTATTGCTACAGTCATTATGGATCAATAAGAATTGATTGAGGAGATGGAGAAATTGAGCTTAGAAGTTGTAACAAGAGGAGAAAGTAGTGTGTTAGTTAATTTGAGTGTCAAACCTACATTACTTAAGAGCAACAAGGAAGCTTAAAAGGTGATTTGAGCAACACTTAACTTTAGAATTGATGATGTGGGAATGTTAAGATTTAAAGAAAGAATTTGCATACCAAAGGATTCGAAAGTTAAAAAGGTGATTTTGAATGAAGCACATAGTGCAAGATATTCCTTACACCCTAAGAATAATAAGATGTACAAAGACTTGAAGTAGAAGTTTTGGTGGAGAGGGATGAAAGGAGATGTAGCATAGTATATATCACATTGTATGACCTACTAGAAGGTGAAGACCAAACATAAAAAACTAGGAGGATTGTTACAACCTTTACCTATATCTCAGTAAAAATGGGAGCGTATAATAATGGACTTTGTATGTAGTTTACCAAGGACAAGGAGACAACATGATATGATATGGGTTATAGTAAATAGGCTCATGAAATCAATGCATTTCCTAGTTGTAAGGCAAATAGCAACTTTCTCTCAACTAGCAAAAGTTTATGTCAAAGAGATGGTTCATTTACATAGTATTCCGGTATTGATAATATATGATTGTAATTCTCGTTTTATGTCTCGATTTTGGCTATCCTTACAAGCAAACATAGGAACCAAGCTGAACTTTAGTAGTGCTTGTCATCCTTAAAGTGATGGTCAATCAGAGCAAATAATCGAAACTTTAAAGGATATGCTAAGGGCATGTGTGATGGATTTTGGAGGTAGTTGGGATGATCATTTGCCATTGGTAGAATTCGCTTGTAATAACAACTATCATAGTACCATCTAGATGGCTCCATATGTAGCACTCTATGGATGGAAATGTAGATCCCCTATGTATGGGAATGATGTAGGGAACAAACAAATCATTGGACCGTCAATGTTACGGGATCTTATGGAGAAGGTACATAAAATATGAGAAAGAACACAAACTACCTAGAGCGGTCAGAAAAGTTATGCGGATGTTGAAAGGAAGTCACAAGAATTCCAACTAGGTGATTGGATATTTTTGAAGATATCACCAATGAAGGGTATAAGGTAATTCAGTATTAAGGGAAAGTTAAGTCCTCAGTATGTTAGACAATATCAAATTAAGAAAAGGATGGGGAAAGTTGCCTATGAACTTGAATTACCCAATGAGATGGTAGGAGTTCATAACGTAGTTCTTAAGGAAATTTGTAGGTAATCCTACAAAGATATTGGATGTACCTTTAGGGGAATTAAAGAAAAACCTTATGTATGTTGAACATTCAATTCATATTTTGGATACTAAGGTTCAGAGATTGAGGATCTAAGACATTGAGTATGTGAAACTCTTATGGAGTTGACACACCACTAAGGAAGCTATATAGGAATTTACCAAGTCAATAAGAGTTCAGTACCCTGAAATCTTCGCTTGAGTAATATTGTCATTGATTATTCCTTTCCTAGAATAAAGTTAGGAACTTATATTTTTCAACTTATAGTTAAGTTTCAAGGATGAAACTTTCTATAAGGGGTATAGGATATAATGCTATAGGGTCTTGACCTCATACGATAACCCTAAGATCTAAGCTTTTAAATTTAGGTTGCCGGGTTATATTATCCATTTTAGTTTAAACTTTACAGTAAGGTCAAAAAAGTTAAATGAAATATTCTAGTAAAGATAATTTTCCAAAATAAGCTATATAAAAGGATTAATTTAAGAAAAACGTCAATTTATCAATAAAGTTGATAATTATCGAAAATGTGAAATTCGACCTTTAAAATATAGAGAGATATTAGAGATAAGTTATTTAACTTTCAAAAATAATAAATGAAGTTGAATTATATGTAATATACATGTATTAACATAGAATATGCATTATATGTAAATACATATATATAATAATAATAAATTACAAAATAGGGTAAATTAGTATAAAATAATTGAAAATTAATAATAAAAATGAATAAATGAGTCACCAAATGATGTGGCAACCTAGGACTAATTAGAAATGATGAGTAAAAAGCCAAAACATCAGAAAATGACACATATCATGTTGTATTAACCTAAAAAATGACACCTAGGCTAAGAAAATGACACATGGCATGATGATTCAACAACTCATTTAACTTGAAATCTATAAATAGACCCTCAATACCAAATATTAGACATTTTAGCAAACCAAATTTGGATAGGAAAAATTTAGAAAATAATAAAAAGAAAAACAAAACAAAAACAGAGCATGGATCCAGTTTAAGATGGTTCAATAGGGTGTTTATGTCTTATTGTATTGGTCGTTTAGGGTTATAGAGAGGGTGGTGTGGCTAGTTGTTCTAATAAGGTTAGGTAATCGGAGGCAGCCAGTTTAAGTGAACAAATTTTCCAACTAAATCTTTCTTAATTTTCTAAAAATATTAAATAGTGTTAGTTAATTATAAAATTTGGTTTTCTAAGGCTATTTTACGTGTAGATTAATGCAATAATTTTATTTTTATTAAATAACAAGTGGAAATATAGGGTGCTTAAGAAATTACCTTGTTTGGAAAAAAATCAAATCAAATTCTTGAAATATCAAATAATGTCCTTTTGAGTTGAATTTTTGTGTATAATATGTTTATTATATATATTTAATCACAGTAACAATAATTTTTTAAAATAAGCAAGTTTACTATTTATTATAATTATTTTTGATAAAATTGGAAAATTTGCTGTTTTGTTAGAATAATTAGTTTATGACAAAATCAATGTATGAGCTATATATGTTCTAACTTATGGAAGTTTATAATGATGTTTGGAATACATCATTTTTATCTTACTATTAAATTCACTTATTTGCATAATTTTTACTAATTTTGAGTTAAAACGTTATTTTTAGAAATATAGGTGATAAAGTAATTTAATACAATCGATGGTCAATATCTAAACTATATATTTTCGTTAGTTTACTATATTTTTCATATAATTAATTGGGCTTGTATACTATTTATTATGTATTTTTCAAGTATAAACATATATATTAGCCTAATATGCAAAATAGTGAATAATACTATTAAAGTGTCTATTAGATAATGTAAGATTGGTAACTATGTCATGTAATTGACATTGAGCATGGTTGAAAAGTATAATTTTTAGGATTTCTAGTTTAGAATTAAAGTCTAGTCAAGTCAATTACGAAGTTATGATAACATACAGTCGAGTTCGCAATGAGAAAGGGCATTTTTAAGCTTATGACAATATTGATTAGTCTTGTTTCTTAAGATATCCTAATAGTACTAAAAATAATGATAGTGACAATATAAATTTTATTAAAATCACATAAGAAATGAATAAAATACAATCAAAATAAGCTTAGATACGAGATATTAAAAGCTTATAAGAGTTTAGTTTCAACTTGTAGTTGACTTAGGGTTTATGTGTATTTTCTTAAGTGTGATAGGTAAGAAAGGATCATGTCAGGAAGCCTAGGATTTTATGCTACTCTCATGCCTAGGTAACTTGGAGTAAGTTGTGACACAAACTATAATGGTATGCTCAATTGATTTGACACATGGTTCTATTGAATGTACATTGACTGAATGAAGTGTTTCTTCATGTATGACTAATCTATCAATGTGTATTTCTGCTTGGGAAACTCAGAAACCGATTAGTCCTTTAGGGTATTCACCTAAGTGAACCCTACATGAAGAAATGTATTACAAAGTTGAGAAACAAAGTTGAAGTAAAGATAGTCGAATTGTTATGATGTAGAACTTGAGATTCGTGCTTGATACTAGGATATTTTATTGTTTACTACATTCATGGCATGGCATGGCATGGCATGAAAGAACCTATAAATCAAGTTTTTGAAAGCTTCAACATTGCTAAGCTAGGTTTCGAACATATAAAATTGCATTGCTTAACTTATTTTAGCCATAATGTGTGGTTTTAACTAGATCGACTATGTGTTGGGTTTTCAAATCACAATGGGTGGTTTCTATTTTATTGAGTTAGGGGCCCTACTCTCAGGTGGCATCTTATTACCTTAGGTTCCTGGACATTGTATCTAGATGCCTGGGTATGTTGACTAACCAAATGAATAATTAGAAAAGTATAGGATATTGGTATTGATGCATGCTACATACATGAGTATAGTATGAATTCCCTACATAAATAGTAATTATGAATGTATATTATACTTAATTCTATGCTTTGTTTTATCTACTCTCACTTTGCTCATAGAGAGCTAAGGGGATACTTATGTATTCTCAAGTCATGAAGAGAATTGACTAGGCATCAACATCAGTTGGGGAAAAGTCTTTTAAGAGCGCGTAAGATAGAGTCAACCACTTTTGAAGAAGCCTTGTAGTATTTTGATCTTAGTTCTATGAAGATCTATACATATGAACAAAAAAAAAAAAAAAAAGAAGTACTGTGTTTCGGGTTTGATTAAGTTTGATGGATGTACTCTTTTGTATAACCAAGTGTAAAGCTAAACTCCATTGTCGTATTCTTTTGTTATAAATAGAACTTTTATTAAATATAGATAAGTATTCTTATGTGATGGTACATTTTGTGCAATACCATGATGTGATAGATATCCCAAAAGGAATTCTTTCTACCCCTCTTTAATTGATAGCTCACAAAAGGGGCTTGCTTATAGGTAGCCCATTAAGGAGCTTGTTCCACCCCTCTCGATTGATGGCTTGCCAAAGGGGCCCAACATATAGGTAACCCATTACACCTCTTGAAAGATACCATTAGGAACCACTTCTCTCCATAGGATAAAATTGATGTGTCTTTTACTTACTTTGTGTTCCTTATAGCTTAGGAACCCCATTTTGTGGAAAAAGCTAAATAGTTTTTTTTTTTTTAAATCTATAAAAATTGAAAATTTAAAAAATGCAAAAAAAGTTGAAAAAATTTAGAAGGTACAAAAAGAAAAAAAAAGTTGAAAGAAAATAATACAAAATACAAAGAAAAAAAAAAGGAAAAAATCTAGAAAATATAGAAAAAATTTTAAAAACAAAAAAGAAAAATTCTATAAGAAAATACATGCACAAAAAATAAGAAAATATCAAACTTTGAAAAATTTGAAAAAATACAAAAAAAGTTGGAAGATGTCAAAAGGAAGAAAAGAAAGAAAGAAAGACGGAATTTTAGAAAAAAAAAATCTTGCCATGTGGTTACTTCTTTGCGCACCACGTAGTGGTTGGTTAAAAAAAATGCAAGGCACTAAGTACACTTTGGCACGTGTAAGATATCTTCCCCCATGTCCTTTTTTGCTTGTAAAGTCTAGCTTTTCCCTTTGCAAACAAAAGCTTAAAGCTTATTTCCTATATTAAAAACAACTTTCTTAGTCTGTTTACCCAATTTTATACATCTTTTGTTCATACAAAATTCAAAATGGAAATGAAAGGAAGGGAAGTCCCTTATCTAGGAATATTCAAGTTTTGAAATTTTAGTAAAAGAAACAAGAGAAATAAAAATATAAAATCTAGATGCTCAAAAAATACCCATATCTTGCACCTTAGTTAAATATGGCAAAATTGGTGTTTTTCTTTGTAATAGTTTACTATAGCCTGACATAAATCAAGCAAGAATGTCTTCCATGAGTTGTAAAAGTTTTAGATTTGCTCTAATTTCCATGAAAACACAATTGATTTTGGCCAAAATTGGAAGAATTTGAGATACATACCCAAACATGCTCGATTCACCAATGATTCAAACTTTCTTGCATAAGGAAGTTTCTTGGGAATCACTCACAACCTAGCACTATAAATAAAACCCTCTTATATGCATTCAATCCACACTCAAGCATTGAAAACTTTGTAATTGAATGCAGTCACTAATTTTTCACTCTAGCCTTTATTAGTGCAAAACCCACTCTCTCTCTTTGATTTCTCTTAATATAGGGAAAATCGATCTATGATAAAATAGATGAACATTTTACTCTCATCTTAGAGTAAAGCCCAACTTTGTTTGCTCTTGATTTTGTGTGGAATTGGTTGAGATTGGAGAAGAAGTTAAAAGGGTGTTGTTTAGGATTTGTTCATTATCAAGTTGAAGTTTGTAGGGAAATTGATGGAAGAAGGCTCGAGATAATTGAGTTAGTGCTTTTATATTTCAACGTCTTAAGAGTTCAAAGCTGCCAGCCCTACCTTGAGAACCAATCAGATTACCACTGACTTAGTCCTATTTCTATTAGTACGTAAGGTTAGCTTTATCTCCTTTTAGGTGTATTGAATGTTTAAAAAAAAATGAAAATGCATAAAAGTAAGGAAAAACATGTTAATGAATAATGTGCTTTTGATATGCATACTATGTTAACTTAATAATGTTTGGAAGACATCTAAATAAAATAGACATTAATTTAAATGTTAATTTGTTGACATTTTGATGATTAGCATGTCAATTTGTTGGTATTAACTTTAATTTGAATAATTAGCATGTTAACTTGATTTGATAATTAGTATGATTTAATTTGAATAATAAGCTTGGTAATTAATATGTTAGTTTGTTTATCTTCATTTTAATTGGAATAATGAGTATGATAGCATGATTTATTAAGTTTAACTTTAACAATTTGTTAATCTAAAAAATTAGCATGTTGAAATGTTGGCTTGATCTTAATAATTGTCATGTTGATTAGTGAATAATTAGTATTATCATCTTGAATAAAGTTATTTTCAAATAAAATTGGTTTTTTTTTCTCCCAAAATCAGTTTTCACACATAAAAAAAAATTTTCATAAATAAAAATTTAATTGGCTCTTTCCAAAATCTAGGGGTTTTTATTTTAGAGTTTTCTAATGTAGACTAAAACAATTTTTTTAAAAGTTAATAAAATGTAAGAACTTAAAGTGATAAGAGTTTTCAATAATAAAATTGGCTTATACACTAAAATTTTCATAAATTAGAATTACATGGGCTAATCTCACTGCGTAAGTACATAGGCATTTTGGGTAGCCCAAAATAAATAAAAAACTTATTTTCCCCTTTTCTAATTTTTTTTTTCATTTTGCAATTGATAAAAGAAAAAGAGAAAGCCCATTATACTTAAAAAATAAAATTAAAGGCTCGCTTAATATTTGATGGACTCTTTTGTGAAAAGCTTTGGGTTTTAATAATATAGCTTCCAAGCCCATGTTTTCTTTTATTTCTATTTTTGTAAAAGATTTTCTTTGAGAAAACCTACAAACTTGTTGATGAAATTAAGGTTTATCTACTCATGGACTCTAATTTTACTTTTTTCTTGACTTCGGTTGAATGTTGACTTCTTTTTTGAAAAACCATTTTCATAAATTAAAACCTTTTCTTTAAATCTAGTCGAGGGATTTATATTGAGTGGGTCGAGCTCAATATAAATCAGGTAACAAAAAGCGAGAAATCAAATTTTTCAAGTCAACATGAGGTGATCACTACTTAGCTCATCATTAACCAAGCACATGAGTTTTGTGTAAATACTCAACAAAACTAATCAAACTTTCATATTCATATGCTACACAATATTAATAAACTAACTTCAACAACAAATCCATCCAATTTCATTGAACATTAGTATCACAAATCAGCTCATAATATCAACAACACATATAAGAACAATAGATATAACATTAAAAGCATATATTATGAACTTCAAAAACATCAAAACAGTCATGAGATAGGGATTAAAGTAAACCCGATTTGAAGTTCAAAAGCACTAATCTTATAAATAAAGCACAAACCTAATGTTTCCTGTATTGCAAGCACCTTAAAATGCTTTAAACTAACTAATTCTTAGCTAAATTAAAGAAAAAGAAATAGAAATAAAAGAAAAAAATGAGACCCACTATTTTCTAAAGCTTGGTATTGCATTCATTGGAGAATTGGAAATATATATCTATGTTTTGGTATGCTTCAAAACATTTGGGAATGGGAAAATCTAGATGGTGAGCATCTAAAATAGACAACATGAGAAATGAGCCATGAAAATATTTCCAAATATCTTCTCATTTGATATAATAGACAACATCGAAAATATTTACAACAATGAGCCATACTTAAAGTATCATAATATATATATATGTATATATATATTCATTGCAAAGCTTACATGACACATCTATAATATCTATGTTGTAATACATATGTAACATGTTGATATTTCTTGAGTTGCTATTTCCTTGAATTTAAGTCAAATCCTGCATCTACTTGATCCTTCTTAAGTAAAGCTACTCTTCCAGACGCTTTAGAGTCTTCATGCTTCCATAGTATGATATCCTATCCAACTTCTTTCGTAACTTGAGTATATGACAATAGTTTCCTATAAGTTGAGTGAGAGTCGATAACAAATAACACTATAAGAAGAATCATACCATAAACATAAAAGCAATTTACGAATTTAGTCACAATACACTTTAGTCCAAGCAAGTAATGCAAACACAACAAATGTATGCCATGCTAATGTACATGATATGTATTGGCACTGATATCCTAGCATAACCCTAGTCTTAAACATCTAAGTAGTCGACATTGTTGGTTATTTGAATTTCATAATTTACGAACCTAGAAAAGAGTTTAACAAATTTAACCTAGCAAAATTATGTAATTCTATATGCTTGAAAACCAATTTTTTATAAACTAAGATATTTGCATTATAAAACCAAGTTTCTAGAAACTATTTGTTTAACAAAATCTTAGTTTTCAGAATAAAACTTAGCTAAGCAAAAACTCAATTTTAGAAAACTTGACCTGTAAGTCCTTTTCCTGCCATGTCAAGATTGCATCGACCACATATTAAGAAAGATCAAGCAATTCTAAGCAAGCTCACTCATCCGTTTATTAGCTGAGCTTTTACTTCATTTTGTTTACATTTCCCTCTCTAAAACCTTGGTATTAGGTTCATTTAAGCAAACATCTTAGGAGGTAGGGTTTGTAATTAGTACCTAGAGTCTTATCCAAGTTAATATAGATCTCAACCAACAATTACAACCAAGCAACACCATAACTGAAATCAACATAGTCACCAACCAAGCATGTTCATTTGACATCATATACAAAAGAACTTAGATTAATTTAATAACTCATAAATCAACATATCACACTTGTATACAACTCAATAAAGGTAATCATAACCAAGCCTGTTAGAAAGTCACATGAGTAGATATAAATCTATTCTTAACATACAAATATCACCTTACTGGGGCCACTTAGCAAATTCCTAATATCTTACTCTTGTTCCTGAGGCTTTTCCTTTTGCAAATCTCACAAACAAAACACATATAATACTCAAGTTAATATATATCAAGTATAAGTAAGATCATTAACTTACTTATACTTGGGGCCTAGGTCTTAGTGTAGTTCTTTATAACACAAATTTATTTTAGTTTAAGAAACTTTTTAACATAGTTTCCAATTTACCTTTTGTATATAAAGTTCTTGGTGTGCCTAGGAGCTCAATTATTATTAGGACTTACCCAGGTAAACTTGGACCGAAATGGGTCCTTTGAGATATTGAAGAAAATTAGAGGGAAACGGTTCACAATCGAATAAGAGTAGTTGACGTGAAGCTACTCGGAGGATGTAACTCACCAATGAATACAATATGACTTGACACCTCACTTGATATGATGTATAAGTTGATATCAATGTCTAGCCGCCACTAATCTTGAGCCACTTGGCAAGATTAGATAAGAGTGTAAGGGGCATGGACTTGAAGAGGATTATCTCATAAGAACAGAGTATTTAATATGAAGATGTAAGTTCTATCCAACTTACAAGAGAAAAGGACTATTTATAGTAAGTCCTTAGGGTAACGTTACAAATAAAAAAATTACAAGAAAGTATTTACAAAAAGAGGATTTCTAGTACATACAAAAAGGGTAAAAAGGACAACAAACCAAAAATGGAAAAGTAGTTAAATGTTAGACCAAGTGAACAATTGGCAGTGCAGCATTGGTCTCGTATGAATATTCTCTAAGCACAACAGTCAAGAAAGGTCAAAAAGCTGTGGCACTAAAAGGGTTGGGACAAGAGAGATGCTGGTATGTCAAGAGAAAACTACTCAACTGTTTAAGTGAGTCTCTTATCATTCGGCAAGAGATTCTCTGCAGTAGTTTATCAGAGTACTTGTCATAGGGTCCTCGGTAAGGGAATGGTTGACATCATCACTACCGAGTATACAGATTAATGTATGATAATTTGGGGAGCTTAGGGAGTTCAACCACCTTTCTTCGATGTACAGTTTCTCGTCATTAGTAGGTTGCCGATAGAGAAATCTTAGGGAGAGGGATTGGAGGCCTTGGAGGCACACGCAAGTAATGGGACCGCTGGCCGATAGTGCATCAGTTTCCTAGGGTTGGGGAAGATTTGCCCTAAAATCTTAGCCTTCATCATCATCGGCCACATATGGAGTTAAGTCGGGAATGTTGAATGTAGTGGATACGCTAAAACCTTCAAGTAGCTCAATCTTGTAGGCATTATTATTAAAGCGCCTCAAGATCCTATAAGGTCTATCCACTCTAGGTGATAGTTTGTTCATCTTCTTGCTAGGGAAGCGTTCTTTGCTAAGATGGATGCAAATAAGGTCCCTAGGAGCATAACTAATTCATTTCCTTCTATGGCTTCCCTTTTTCCTTCTATGGCTTCCCATTTCCTTCTATCGAGCCATAGTTTTGGTCAATTGCTCGGTAATTCTTTGGTGTAACTTATGAAATTCCTTGGCACACTACATGCCAAATTGACTCTCCCCTTATGTAGATGGACTGTTAACTAAGTCCAAGGGTAGGTTCAGGTTAAGTCCATAAACAACCTCAAATGGTGATGTTCCAATGGAGCTATGACTTGAGTGATTGTAGGCAAATTGAATGATTGGTAGGCATAAATCCCAGTCACAAGAGTTCTTTCTAACAGTAGCGCGTAGGAGACTACCGATGATTCTATAAACTACTTCAATTTGGCCGTCTATCTAAGGGTGGCAAGAGGTACTGAATAGGAGCTTAGTGATGAGTTTCCTCCATAAAGATTTCCAAAAGAAGCTCGTGAATTTCGAATCATGGTCAAACACAATACTTCTCGACACTCCATATAATCGCACAATTTCCTATAAAAAGAGGTTAGCAATGAATAAAGCATCATTAATCCTATAGCAGGGAATGAAGTGGCCCATCTTGCTGAATTGATCTACTACTACCATGATTAAATTGTGTCTTCTCGGTGTGTGGGAAAGGTTAAGCATGAAATCCATGCTTATATAGATCCATGGCTACTTAGGAATTGGCAGGGGCGTATATTCTGCATAGGGCTCTCTCCTCCCTTTAGTATACTTACATACCTTACACTCCTCAAGTATTCGGTGTACATCCCTCATCATCCTAAGCCAATAAAAATGCTCCTTCAATATCTTAATCGTTCTCTTTTCCCTAAAATGGCTAGCTAGACCCCTAGCATGAGCTTCTCAAACCAGTAACTCCCTCGTAATACCACTCAGCATACACATCTGCTTGCCCTTCATCAAGAAACCCTCACTTAAGTAGAATCCATCCACAGCTCCTCTATCGCTGCACTTGGCTACTAAAGGCCCAAAATGTGGGTCATGCTCATATCGATCAGTTAGAGTGCCAAATTTAAGCACTTTAGCTTACAACGTCATGATGAGGGTATGACAATAAGAAAGTGCATCAGCCACTGTATTGATGCTTCCCTTCTTATACCTAATGACATAGCAAAAGGTCTCTAAGAGCTCAACCCACTTGGCATGACGTCGAGAAAGCTTCTACTGCCTGCGAAGATGCTTGAGAGATTCATGATTAGAAAAGATGATGAATTCTCTCAACAACAGGTAATGTTGCCAGTTTTGCGGTTTACGGACAAGGGCATGGAACTCCTTGTCGTAGGTTGAGTAATTCAAGCCAACACGTCGAAGTTTTTCGCTGAAGTAGGCAATGGGTCGATGTTCCTACATAAGTATAGCACCAATGCCAACACCAGACGCATCACATTCAACCTTAAAAACCTTCTCGAAATCTAAAAGGGCAAGTACTGGAGCAGACATCAACTTACACTTCACATCTTCAAAACTCTTCTAAGCCTTTTCTATCCATTTAAACTTAACGTTCTTCTTGGTCAATTTAGTCAACGGCACAATTATGGAGCTGAAGTTCTAGATAAATCTTCGATAGAAAGAGGCTAAGCCATAGAAGCTCCTGACTTCGGCTACACTTGTCGGCATAGGCCACATGTTAATAGCCTTGACATTTTCCTCATTAATGTGAACTCTACTCCTTGAAGTGATATATCCGAGGAATATAACCTCACTTTGACAAAATGTGCATTTCTTCAGGTTGTCAAATAATTTCTCTGCATGGAGTGTATTAAACACCAATCTCAAATGTTTGATATGAGCAAGAAGGTCGGTACTGTAGACTAGAATATCATCAAAATAAACCACAATGCATTGGCCTATCAATGCTTAAGGTATATGATTCATGAGTCGCATGAATGTACTCAGTGCGTTAGTTAAACCAAATGGCAAAATCATCCACTCAAATAGACCATCTTAAGTATTAAAGGTTGTTTTCCATTCATCTCCTAGTTTCATTCGTATTTGATGATAGCCACTCTTTAGATCTATTTTCGAAAAGATGCATACACCATGAAACTCATCGGGCATGTCATTCAACCGTAAGATTAGGTAACAATACTTAATAGTACTCTTATTGAAGGTACAGCTGTCAATGCACATCCTCCATGATCCATCTTTCTTTAGTACTAGCACGACTAGGATGGCACATGGGCTCATGTTTGCACGGACATATCCGTAGTCCACCAACTCATCAACTTGCCTTTTCAGCTCGGTTACTTGTTTAAGATTGAGTCTATAAGCAAGTCGATTTGGTAGGGTTGCTCCAAGTTGAAAATCAATGCAATGCTCAATTCCTCTCAAGGGAGATAATCCTTTCGACATCTCGGATGGAAATAGGTCATCAAATTCCTAAAGTAGTTGCAGCACTTTGACAGGTAAGTTATTGACCTCTTTAACCTCTAGGAGTCTCCTAACTAAGAGGAGTACATAGTCCTTGAGTTTAACCTCTCGTGCAAACTAAGCATGGGAAATCACTAAGGACTTCTGCTACAAAGATCTCACAACCTTTTCCTAGGCTTCTTACACTTCCCTAAGATTCATCAGCGTAAATATAACTTTCTTCCCATCCTTTTGAAACATGTAGGTGTTTCTATACCCATCATGTAACATACTTAAGTCTAATAGCTACGGTTGGTCGAGTAATATGTAGGATGTACACATTTGGGCAGGATGTTACACAGCTCCTCGTCCATGTATTTATCACCAATAGTAATCGGCACTCTGACTTGCTCGAAAACGTGTAATCCTCCTCTCTCGTTCAGCCAATGAATCTTATACGACTTGGGGTGTGGAAGAGTTAGCAATTTCATGGCCTTGACTACCCCTTGAGCGATGACGTTGGTACAGCTCCCTCCGTTAATGAACATAGCACATAGCTTGCCATTCACCTAGTAATTTGTATGAAAAAGGTTCTCTCTCTACTCATTCTCATTAGCTACCAAAGTATTAAGAGATTGCCGAACAACAAAGAAATACTCGGCACCACCTTCAGGGGGTATATCGGCTCCTAAATCTTCTTCAAATTTTTCTAGCATCTGATTGGTTGCCACTTCTTCCTCTCCTTCACTCACACTTTCTACTTCAAACTGGGGCTTATCTCCCTTGATGATCATGACTCGGTGGTTTAGACATTGATTAGCTACGTGTCCATAATTAAGACACTTAAAACATTTGATTTCTCAAGTTTTTCATCCTGAGCTCTAACCTTAGTCTCTTTAGATCTCAGATTCCTCGATCTTGCTCTTACCTCAAACCTCATCTGGTTAGCTTAGCATGTGACCTTGGCATTCAACCTCAAATCTGTTTGATGCCCTGTCACTCCCTACTTGACTCCGTAGGCCATTCCTACTCGGCATCGTAGTTCTACTACTTGACATTAGACTAACCTAGTTTCACCATTGCCTTTCAACTCTTTAAGCTATATAGATGGTTTCATCCAAAGTTGTGAGGCTCTATAATTCTATGATGTGACTAATCTCAGCTTGGAGTCCCAAAATGAACCATGCTATAGTTTGGGTCTCAGGCTCGTCGACATTACATTGTATCATGAGCAACTGAAACTCTTAAACATAGTCATCTATGGATATATTACCTTGCTTCGAGTCTTGGAATCATCGAAAAGTGTCATGCTCGTAGTGTTTGGGAACAACCTACCTCTCAGAACTCTCTTCATCTCGTTCCATGTTTGAATATGTTCGAACTTTGCATGGAGCTCTTAGACGAACATTCTATAGCTTCTTCCACCACATTGCCACATACCTAGAAAATTCTAATGTAGCCACCCTAATGCAGACAGCATCTTCGTAATCATAGAAGTTGAATATCTTTTCGACCTTCTCATCCTAATCGAGGTAGTCATCAGCATTACCAGACCCATTGAAGCTCGAAATCTGTACTTTAAGACGTTCGGCACCTCTTGGTGCTCTAAACTCACGCTCATCCATCTCATCATACTGGTCTTCTTCCTCTTTATACTCTCCCACTTCGTCCAACTCTAACCTTCTTATCGCAACTCTATCGGCATGTCACGATGGTGCTTGGTTCATAGGAAAGGCTTCCAGAGCTCACTCATTCATCTGCCTCTTCGGCCTATTTCTCATTTCTCAGCCCTGCTCAGTAACTCTTTCATACAACCCAGCCTCTAAGACGCTATTTATTGAAACAGCTTAGTTGGCCACAATAGTTGCAAGATCTTGTATCTATTCATCAATAATACATGGTGTTTGTTAGATAATTCAACCACGACCATGAGCATTACTCTCGACATCGTAAATCTCTTCCTGTACACTAGGGTTTGACATTCTTAATACAAGCTTTAGTAAGGATACTTCACGCAAATGTTTTGTATATACAAATATCTCGAATAGTAGACATAGCAAACTAACACTACACAGCTATCGGTCTTAACCTTAAGCTTTGATATCGGGAACATATGGTGTGCTTAGGAGTTCAGTTATCATTAGGATTTACTAGGGCAAAATTGAACTGAAATGGATCCTTTGAGATATCGAAGAAAATTAGAGGGAAATGGTCCACAATCGAATAAGAGTAATTGACATGAAGCTTCTTGGAGGATATGACTCACCAACGAATACATCATGACTTGACACCTCACTTGATATGACGTATAAGTTAATGGCAAGGTCTACTCGCCACCAATCTTAAGTTACTCGACAAGATTAGATAAGAGTGTAAGGGGTATGGACTTAGAGAGGATTCTCTCACAAGAACAGAGTATTCAGTATTAAGATATAAGTTTTATCCGGCTTATAAGTGAAAAGTACTATTTATTATAAGTCATTAGGGCAGTATTACAAATAAAGAAATTACAAGAAAGTATTTACAAAAAGGGTATTTCTAGTACATACGAAAAGGGTAAAAAGGACAACAAACCAAAAATGGAAAAGTAGTTAAATATCAGACGAGATAGACAGCTGATAGTGCAGCATTAGTCTCATACGAATATTCTCTAAGCACAATAGGCGGGAAAGGTCAAAATGTTGCGACACTAAAGGGGCTGGGATGAGAGAGATGTTGGTATGCCGAGAGAAAACTACTCGGTTGTTTAAGTGAGTCTCTCATCACTTAGCAAGAGATTCTTGGTAGCAGTTTGTTAAAGTACTTAGTACAAGGTCTTCAGCAAGGGAATGGTCAACATCATCACTACTGAGTGTACAGATCAACATATGACAATGTAGGGAGCTTAGGGAGTTCAACTACCTTTCTTCGATGTACAGTTTCTCATCATTAGCAGGTTGCTGAGAGAGAATTGTTTGAGAGAGGGATTGGAGGCCTTAGAGGTGCATGCAACTAATGATACTGCTGGCCAGCAGTGCATCAATTCTTCCAATGTACTTTCTAACATAGTTTCTAATCCCTTACCTACTATAAATATACATTATTATATCCCATTTCTTTACTACTCTATTTTAATTCTAAGTGAGACATTTCAATATCCAAATTGTTATAGTATTATTAATAAATAATCTAAGTTAAACACAAGTCTAATGTGCACAAGAGTTATAAGAAATTACTTCAAAAGTGCATATAAAGATACAAAATTAGCTAACCCTACATAAAACCATATGATGTAGGTTTTGTAGACTAAGTTACTTCACATTTTCATTTGTCTAAGGTTTTGACCAACTTTCTAACCTAATTTCTTACTTGCTTAAAAAAACTTTGTAAATCATTAAATCCCCTGACTTCAACACCAACTCTCTTGTTCCTATACTACACTAGAATAGTTCAGTATCTCACAACTTTATCATAGCCATATTATAAAAATTGTAAACCAAATTTCTTAATAGAACTTCCATTTTGGCAATTCCTACAAAGTATTGGAATTAGGTGAAAGTCACTAAAAATTTAACTTCTAAATTTTTCATAACATTGTACATAAAATCAAAGTAGACCCTTTTGGGAACTCGTATATGAAAATTGGCACTACACCAATATTAGCCTTTAGCTACATCTAATAAACATAGCTGTTGATAGTTAGTTTTTGTCCAACCGGTTTGACAAGTATTGACATAACTTTACTTACTCGTCTATTCAGCTGCTAAGAGGTCGAGTAATCTACACTCTTGGCATCTCGTTGAGTAGTTGACACTCTCGACATTTTGCTGAGTAATATAGATTCATTCCTGATTTGAATTTAAGTTCATGGCACGAACAATTATCATAAGCATGGCTATATTACATAACTGCCTGCTTTCCCTACATTTTAGGGAAAGTGTCTAATCAATAAGCTTCCATGTATATTGACAATTATTTTGATAACTACTCCTTCAGACATAACAGTCTCCTATAAATATAAGAAGGAAACTCTATAAAAGACATCTGATAACTCTTAACCACTTATTTTACTTTCCTCATTCCTGTTTACCAACTTAGGCATTAAAGTGGCTGCATCAAATTAGCCTCGGTACTAAGCAATCAATAACATGTGGCACCGTCTATTTTTTCCTAAACATACCTACATAGCTAAAACTAGAATGACCAAGAGTGCAGGTGTTGGCACTTCTTCCCAACACCTTAAAGGGGGGATTCAACATACTGATGAGTAATGACTGGTTAAACTCAAGCAACTTTACCTCGATTTGGCCAAGGAAAACTCAAAGTTAAACAAAAAATGTAAACAAATCCTTAACCTCCTTCATAATAGTATTCATCCAAATAAGAACAAAGAGCATGGTGATCATGATGCCGAGAATAGCGATGATTCAATTTATGCACCTGAGTTATCGAAAAAGCATGCTAAGGTTGTAATGAAACCCTTGTTCATAAAGAATGATAAAGGCAAGCAACCGCAATAAGTGCACCATATGGGACCATTGTATGTCAGCACCCTTGCTACAATGAGTGAGCAATTCCAAATCAAGAAAAGTCCCTTTGTTCCTTAGATTTTAGAGGAAGTGATACCTAAGTACATCAAGCTGCTACAGTTCAAAACTTATAATAGGAAGAAGGACCCTGAAGACTACTTAGAGTACTACTGTACATTGGCTAAGTTGCATGGTTTGAGTGATATAGTAGCCTATCAAGCTTTTCCCTTAACTTTAAGGAATGCAACCAGTACATGGTTCAACAATTTGAAACCAAATACTATTTCTTGTTTTAATGAACTAGTAGAAGTGTTTCTTCAATGGTTTCTTGCAAGTAATCATCTTGTTAAGGATTCTTCAATCCTTAACACAATCAAATAAAGATTAGATAAGCCAATCAGAGACTACCTCACCAAGTTTATGGTTGAGATGGTTCAAATCCTAGAATTGAATATGAGCGTGGCCCTCGATGTCATAATTGATAGAGTTGAGCCCCATGCAGACTTTTTTAAGTCTCTCATAAAGAATAAGTTAAGAACTTTCACTAAGTTCAAGGCTAAGGCAATCTCATATATTCGACGGGAGGATAACATAAAGGCCCAATGAGAGGCCAATTAGAATAGAGGAGATAAAAAAAATGACAAGAGGAAAAGTGCAAAGGATAGACTCAACAAAGATGATGATTAAAGTTCAAATGCCAAGAGAAAGCGACCAAGGATTCCAACATTTTCATCCCACATGCCCATTATCGTCCAATCCTAGTACATGATGCCGAAATACTAAGAGACCATCCTAAAGGAGACGTGAGGAATAGGAGAATGACATTCGGCGAATTGCAGTTGAGAGAGATGTAAGGGATGCAAATTCCAATAAAGCACCCAATGGAGTGATGAACACCATTGTTGGCAAACCTACTATAGGCTAATCAAGCTCTTTAAGCTTGACCAATGCCAAAAATTATGTCTGTAATATTTAAGGCAAGAAGGTCAGGATCGACAACACAATTTCTTTTGTGGAGGAAGATTTTGAGGGCAACCAAATGCCACATAATGATGTACTTATTATTAGTGCTAGAGTTGCCAACTTTGAGGTCAAGAAAATTTTTGTTGGCATAAGAAGTTTAGTAGATATCATTTTTTAGCATACGTTTGACCAAATGAGATCTAAGATCAAAGCATAGCTAAGATCTTATAACTATGATCTGTATGCCTTGAATAATCAACCTATCCAAGTAACCAAAGTAATATCTTTACCGAAACAGATCGGCGTTGGTGAGCATGTTATAGAGGATAAAGTGGACTTCCACGTCATCAAATATTGGTCCCCATATAACATGATAATAGGATAGTCATGTCAGCATCTATTCAGCATTGTCCTTTCAACTGCATATCTTAAAGCCAAGTTCCTTACTCTTATGGGAGTGACGACTGCAAAGAGGATCAACAACTAGTAAGGTCCTTATATATGAGGACCTTAAGATGAGAAGAGGTATCTTAGGTAGAAACCTGTTTGGAAAGCAAGTTAATCAACATAGAGAATGCTAAGAGTAATACTAAGGAAATTTCTTTAGGAGGTGACCTTAAGAAAACAATGAGGATAAGGAAACCCTTATCAGCAAATATTCGGCAAAGTTTGATTAAGTTCTTGCAAGCTAACATTGACGTGTTTGTATGGTCCCCTTCGGACATGTCAGGCATCCCAAGAGAAGTTATGGTACACAAGCTCTAGATTGATCCGATTGTAAAAGTGGTCCAACAAAAGATAAGGCTTTTTACACCAAAGAGACGAGCAACAATAAAAGAAGAAGTATAGAAATTATTAAAGGCATAATTTATTTAGGAAGAGCTTTATCCGACTTAGTTAGCTAATTGTGTACTAGTTAAGAAGCTTAATGACAAATAACGAATGTGCATAGACTTCATAGATCTCAATAAGGCCTATCCCAAGGATTGTTTCCTACTGTCAAAAATCGATCAAATGGTAGATTTAACAATTGGACACGCATTACTTTCTTTCATGGATGTTTTCTCTTATTTCAACCAAATCAAGATAGATAAGGAGGATGAAGTCCATACATCTTTTGTTATTAATTTTGGAATATGTTGTTACATGGTAATGCCCTTTGGGTTGAAAAATGCCAGTGTAACCTATTAGAGACTTGTTACTAAGATGTTCAAACCCTAAATTTATAGAAACGTCAAAGTATATGTCGGCAATATGATTGTAAGTATGAAGGAGGATTGGCATCTTGCCGATCATAAGGAGACATTTGCTACACTATAGAGATACAGCATGAAACTCAACCTATAGAAGTGCATCTTTGGCACAATGTTAGGAAAATTTTTAGGATACATGGTCATTCGGTACAGCATTGAGGCTAACACGAGAAAGATTAAGGCTATAAGAAACATGAAATCCCTCGTATAGTCAAGGAAGTGCAAGAACTCACCGGGCAAATAGCCACCCTCAATAAGTTTGTATCAAGAAGTGCAAATCTGCATAGAATTCTTTAAAATCTTAAAGAATTCGAAAGAATTCAAATGGTTCGATGATTGCAAGAGAGCTTTTAATGATATCGAAGAATTCCTTACATCACTACCAATACTTTTGACACCCATCTTAGGAGAGAATTTGTATTTATATCTATTAGTTAGCTATTGAGCTCTTTTTTCTATATTGGTTCAAATTGACGGCAAAGAGCATCGACTCATTTATTACGTAAGTTATGTTTTGCAAGAGCCAAAGCTTCCGTATATGAAAATTGAGAAATTTGTTTTAGTAGGGGTTCTCTTAGCAAGGAAGTTGAAGTCGTATTTCGAGGCTTACCAAATCATAATGTTTACTGATCAGCCATTACAACAAGCATTGCAACTACCTAACTCCTCTAAGAGGATGATGAAATATGCCAAAGAGCTAAGTGCCTATGGCATACAATACAAACCCAAAACCCCATTGAAGGCTCAAGTGCTAGCATATTTTATAGTTGAATTCATTAGTGAAGAGGATAGTGTGGAGGTTGTTGAGAAACCTAGTTGGTTCCTTTATATGGATGGCTCTTTGACAAGAGAAAGAAGTAGTGTGGGCCTTGTTCTTCAAAGGCCTCACAATGTTAAAGTTCATTATGCTTTAAAATTTGAATTCCTAGCTAACAACAATGAAGTTAAAAATGAACCTTTGATTACCAAACTAAAACTGGCAAAAGAGATTGGTATCGAGAAACTTGAAGTATTCTCTAATTCACAATTGGTGGTGAATCAGGTCATAGGAAGTTATGTGGTAAGGGAAGAAGAGATGAGCAAGTACCTATTGGTGGTATGAACGCTCATAGAAGAATTTTAATCTTTTTCAATCCATAAGATTCTAAGAAGCAAGAACATTGTGGCTGATAAATAGTCAAAATTAGCAAATATGGCATTCCCCAATTTGAGCAACAAACTTTTTGTTGAATTTCTTCCACATAAAAGTTTATCTACTCTTTCATAGAGCTATGATAAACTCCTTGCTTGAAAGAAGAATCTTGGATGGATCTCTTAGTAGATTATTTGAGAGACAGTATTCTCCTTGATGACAAAAAGGAGTGTGAAGATTAGCTTACTAAGCTGCCAACTATAAGCTAATTAATGGTTAGTTGTACAAACACGGCATATCACAACCCTATCTCCAATGCCTTCCTCCGAAAGATGCACAAAGGGTGTTATCCAAACTACATGGTGGTGTATGCAATAACCACGTAAAAGCGTAGACACTGTATGTTCGAGCACTATGACTCGACTACTATTGGCCAACCATGAGAGAAGATGCAAAGAAAGTTATCAAACATTATCCTCAGTGCCAGAAGTACGAGTCACTAAGTCATGTACCTACAATTAAACTATGTAGCTTATCCAGTCCTTAGCCTTTCACCCAATAAGGATTAGATATTCTTGAACCTTTTCCGAAATCTACCACCTAGCAACAATCCATAATTGTTGCCATGGATTACTTTACTAAATGGGTAAAAGCCGAGGCAATAGCGAAGATCACTAAGCAGAAAGTGGAACATTTATTTTCAATTCCATAATATTAAGATTCGGAGTTCCTTACATGATAATCATGAATAATGGCCCACAGTTTGACAACAGCGACAAGTTTCAAGCATTTTGTGAAAAGTATGGCATTTACCTCAACTATATGTTTGTAGCATACCCTTAGATGAATGGACAAGTTGAAGTCGTAAACAAGATCATCTTATATAACCTAAGAAGGAAAGTAAATCAAGTTAAAGGTAAATGAGCTGATGAATTGCCGAATGTCTAATAGGGGTATCGAACCACCCATAGAACTATGACGGGGGAAACTCCCTTTAGGTTAACATACAGCATAGAAGTAGTGTTTCCAATTGAGTTAGATTTTCCTAATCAATGGATACAGAACTTCGATGTGATGGTTAATCAAGTTGGATTAACATCAAATTTAGACACCATTAATGAAATCAAAGATATTACAAGAGCTAAGGTTGCGGCATATTAGCATAGAGTGGTAAGGTATTACAATCAAGAAGTAAAGCACAAGGTTTTATAACCTAGAGATCTAGTTTGCCGAAAGACGGAAGCAATTGGCACGTGAGTGAGTTAAGGGAAGCTCGACGTAAATTGGGAGGACCCTATCAAGGTTCAAGAAGTCATTTGCAAGGGGGCCTATCGACTAGAAAGGTTAAATGGATCAATCATCCCTTAAGCATGGAACATCAAGAATTTGAGATTATATTTCAATTGATTGTTCAAATGATGTTAATCTCCGTTTGTTTGCAAGGCAATAGCCTACTTACCTGTATTATGACCATCTTTGTTTATGAGAATTATATTTGAAGTTTTATTATGTTTCTTGATCTCTTTATGATTCCCGAGTTAATGAATTCTAGATTGCATGGCAAACGAATTGATGTAAGTTCTAGCCTATCGTAGTTAACGAATTGCATAAATTAATCTTACAGTCAAGCAATATGGCTAATCCACGTCTCAAACGTCTAACGGACAATGTCTATAAAGATGTACAAATTGAGCATGTGAAATAAAACATACCAAGAAATAATTGGGCGTATGAAATAAAATATGACGAGAAATAATAAAACATGCCAAGAAATAATTAGGCGTGTGAAATAAAACATGCTTAAAAATACTTAGCATGTGAAATAAAGCATGCTAATGAATAAGAACGTATGAAGTAAAATACGCATATAATACATGCCAAGAAAACATGATGCGTGGGATAAAACGTACTGGAAACAGTTATATAAAAGATATTTCATTCAACAATGTAATTACAAATACTTTGCCTATTATATGAAAGATATTTCAATCAATAGTTACATTAGAGAACACAATGTACAAAGAATATGAAGAAAATCCTATGGCTTATTCTCAGAGTCAACAAAAGTAATTTTTGGATCAAAGGTTGGGGCTTTCTCTAAGTAAATTTCTTTCTCGGTGCTTAGGATCTCAAAGTTGGTAGATTTCTCTTTCCACACGTAAGGGATCTCTTTTGACAAACGTTCTTCATCTTCTCCTGGATCTACCACACAAGCTTCCCTATTACTCTTCATAACTATCTTGACGCTTGACTCATCATTGTCAACTTCATCTTAATTGATAACTTTATCATCAACATCGATAAAGTCAAGGCATGAGAGATCATAATTAAGGTGAAGCTTCAGGACATCCTCTCTTGCTGCTTAAACCCTTTCCAACAACTTTGTTTGTAGAAATCTCACATACTATCGACTAGGAGTAACTATATCGAGTGCCTCTTCAACAGAAGGTCCTCTTTTTACACTCTCCTCCAGTTCAACAACATGGCTTTGTAAGTTCGTGTTGTTGGTCTCTAACTCTTTGATTAGCATTCTAAACCTATCTTCCTCGTCACTCATCGTGCAAAGAGTTCGACCTAACCACCAACACTTTTCTTTCTCCTTCTACAACTCCTCTTTTGGCCTTTAGACTCCTTGTACTACTCTTCAATTTTAGCTTTTAGGCTTAAGACTTCATCAATGGTAAGGGTATATGCCAACTTTTCGATAGGAAGGTTATCTTATAGCTTTCTTGCCTCCATCTCAACCCTTATCCTTGCATTCTCAGCAACAACAGTGTGGGCTTTAGAAACATTATATGCATCCTTAATTTTTTATAACAATTTCATTTAGTATTATAAGAACTCGAAGTGACTTGACAAAATACATAGAGACTACTATGGATATTACCTTATTTGTCTCTTTATTGACCTTATCTAAAGCTGCTAGAACATGGTTGCTTATCTGAAAAAGGAAAGGAATATCAGCAACTAAACAAATTCAATAGTTAAAAGATGGTCACGAATACTCATGTCATACAACTTGGCTATGATATAGGCCTTATTGCAACCACCGACCTTGTCGACATCCTTCTTGGCAATCTCTTTGTCCTTTAGAAGAATAATTCCTTCCATTAAGGCCAAAGATTTTGTTCAATTGCCCAAGGTTGAGTCGGTATCCAAAACGTTGTAGCTCCAACATGGGATGAAGTACTTACCGACCTCCTTGTTAGCGACGAATTAGGCACTGCTGATGCCGAGAGCTTTGGACTACATTGCCTCCTTTGTCCTCTTGTCCAAACCCTTAGACCTTTTGGTAAGTGGTTAGCTAGCAAGTTCCTTCCCCGATCTCTTATAGGCACTTGGCATTGCCTCAACCACCAATAACAACCTTTTGGTAATAGTGGCATCTTTGGCCTCACTATGAGGTTAGGTATCTCAACTGCCGTTTCTCAACTTAGTAATAGGTTGAATACTTTCGACCAGAGCCTCCTTAGAATGAGCTACCTTGGCTAGCACCATCTTCTCACCCTCCTTCGACCTCTCAGTTAGTTAAGAGGTTTCCTTCTATATTACCACTTGCTTTCTTCTCTTATCAGCTTTTGATTTTTTGGCTTTAGCCTAAGCCAGTAGCTTGGTAGGATTTACCTCACCAACATCCATATCTACAATATAAGCAAACATGTTAATATTAATGCGGAGGAAAAGAATAAACATATATTCTCTATGTTGAGCAAGGCTCAAAGGAAATAATTTTGCCCCCAGGTCACAAGAACAACTTTCCTCTTGCAGCTATACTCGGCACAGTGGTAACTCATTAGCATACCTTCTTTTTTAGAAAAGATTTGCTCTCTACTTTCATAACGCCATATAATTTTCTCAGTGTCCCAAGAGAACATTTTGTTCCTCCTCCTCTCTTGAATTTTCTTCACTGTTGTTGCATCACTTAACATTAGTTCTATATCCTTTGTGCGGATTGTCTCTTATAAGAATCAACCCCTTAGACCAATCATAAGAGGTTGAGCTAGAGGACTTTAAGGGCTCATACGAAAAATACTAACTCTAAGCCATAGTCGAGATGGGGACTCCTATCTTAATCTGACCTCTTGTCGACCTATCTACTAGATCCTCATGTGTATCCAACATGCTTCTGCCCAACTGTAAAGTCCTGATCTAGAAGGTAACCTAAGAAAGGCTAGCTAAGTCGAGCTCTCTAACTGACCACTGGTACTTGACTCTAATCTAACTGACTTCTTAACAAGACTGATTGGCTCCTAACCTGATCCAGATCCAGTCGGCTCTTAACTACTAACACCTCCTATTTCTACTTATGTTATATTATACTCCTGATGTACAACCATAAAGTGATATCTACCTTCTGACACAACATTCTAGAATGATTCTTTCTTTTCCGTACCGAATATTCTTTGTCCTTTTTACCACTTTTTAGCATGATTCATGTAACATGATTGTACAATGCCTTTTTATCTTTTCATACATGTAAAATAACCCTAGCAGGCAAGTATATAAACCCCCACTTTCCTTGTACGCAGACATCTAACCTTTAATATAAAATTATTTACTTTAAGCAACCTTAGTGTTCTCGTTATCATTCAACTCTTATCTATTCTCTTTAGCAAGGAGTAATGGTGAGTGAACCTTTAATTCAGACCTGTATGTCATATCCAACAGATTGTTGGTAGAGTAAGATCGAGAGGTGTGTCATATATATTCAGTAGTTGCTTGGACTTTGCTAACTTTTTTATTTATTTCTTTTCGATTTGCTTCATTGTAGTGCCTTTTCATATGTCCAACCGCGAAGACGCATCAGGCTTAGTCCATTGAGTCTACAAGTTTAACTCCTCATCAGATACTATCGACACAAATTTCTCATGCCACTTGTGGATCATGGACTCTAACCCATCTATGAACTTATGCCCATGCCTTGTAATGGCAAAGTATCACCCATCAAGCTGCCTCATAATCGTGAAGAAGTACTAAAACAGTTGAGGTGTTGCCTTGACTTCGACTTCCTCACAAACTATCTTAAAAGCTGCCAAAAGTCGATATGTGTTGGGTGAGAACAAATTCGACGTGACTCTAAAGTATTTAAAGAAGCCCTTCACAAATGCCAAGAAAGATGAGCGTAACCTAAAATCCAAATATTTTAGGTATATGTGGAATTCGCATTCTACTCCCTTAGGAAGCATATCCTTTCTTCCTCTCTCAACCTCCTAAGATTCTATGTCCTAAGAAGGTCTTGCTAGTACTAGCTATATTTCATGACAAGAACTCTATTGGAAAGAACTAGCAGTTCCATTTGGAGAGTTTCAAAAGTAAGCTATGTTATTGTATAGATATTTCATTGAGGATTTCCCTTCTTTGTCCTCGAGATAATTATTCACCGTAAGAGCATTTATCTGAGTGAGTTTATCATACCTTTCCTCAACGCTGTCAGCCTAGAAACAAGAGGAACATGTTGTCTCACTCCTTATTTGGGAAGGGGGGAAGGGAGGGAAGGGAAGTGGCTTTAGTTTCCATCGCTTTAGAATCAGAGAGGGTAAGTCATTAGACTACATTACGAATCACACCTGAATAGTTATAAGGAATGATATCATAGAAGTTGAAGAGTGTGAGAGTGAAAATGAGAAAGTAGACAAAAGTTAAGAGATGCAATTGGAGAAATGTATTTTGATTTTGAATAGTCCTTTAAATATTGACAACTCACCCTTGTAACTACAAATTTGTTTCTAATAGTAATGATGCATTGATTTGATAGTGGCGTGGATTGTAGATGTGCATTTCGAGACAAAAATCCAATGGTTGATAACTTTCTAATAGTTATTAAGCTTGTAGTGTAATAATGATTGAGGCAATAAGTGTCATGCCTCCTACTTTTTGGTTTCTTAAATAGGTAAGAAATTGAAAATTGCAACTTTTCAATTGGGATGTGATCCATCTTACTTCTTACCTCACTCAGCATCTAAAGAATTACTCTTCACTCGGCCTTTAATGCATTATATATCACTCCCTTTGTTGAATTTTCAAACACGAAAGTTAGGAGGCAAATGTTGATAGTCGATTTTAGTCCTCCCAGTTTGACAAGTGTTGACATAACTTCACTTACTTATCCATTTGGCTACTGATAAGCTAGCAAATCTATACTCTTGGCATCTCGCCGAGTAGTTGAGACTTTCGGCATTCTACCGAGTAACACAAATCCATTCCTAATTTAAATTCAAGCTCATGGTGTGAACAGTTATCACAAACACGATTATATTACATAACTGCCTGCTTTCCTTACATTTCAAGAAATGTGTCTAATTAAGAAACTTCTATATGTCTAATTAAGCCAATAATTGCTTCTTAGGAGATGACAGTCTCCTATAAATACGGGAAAGACACTCTATAAGAGACATTTGATAACTTTTAACCACTTACTTTACTTTCCTCATTTCTACTTCCTAACTTGGGTATCGGAGTGGCTACACCGGATTGGCGTAGGTACTAAGCAATTTTCCTTTCTTTGCAAGATATTTTTAACTCCCAAAATTCAACAATAGCAATAGCTATACATTAAAAAAATTTGGCAAAAATCTATTAGTGACATTTAATAAACATAGCCTTAGATAGACTATCTACCATGTTTATATGTGGCCAATTGTATAAATTTTGCCACCTTACCACATTTACACGTAGCCAATAATATAGGTTTTGCTACGTTTACATGTGGCTAATAGTGTAGACCTTGCTATATCTATACATAGGCAAAAAACTAAATGCGTAGGTATACAACTACAATCTATTACATTAACATATGGCTAATAATATAAGTTTTGTCACTTTTACACTCGACCATAATATAGGTTCTACCATATTTACATGTAACTAATAGAATATATTATGCCACGTCTACACATAGGGTAAAGCTAAATGTGTAAGTATATAACTATAATTTATTATGTTTACACATAACTAATAGTGTATATTATGCTACGTTTACACGTGGGAAAAAGCTAAATGCATAAGTATACAACTACAATCTATTATGTTTACATGTAGCCAATAATCTAGGTTTGACCACGTTTACACCTGACTAAAAGTTAAATACATAAGTGTATGCATACAATCTACTACGTTTACATGTGGCCTATTCGTTGTTACACATGGTATAAGATGATTAATGCCACATGTATAATGATTTGCTACATGTAAACATGGTCAAATCTACATTAAAGGTCATGTTTAAATGTGTTTAATGATACTTAGTACATCTTGTCTAAGATTTGCTGCACTTACACATAACCTTTTGTATTGGTTCGACTATGTTTATACGTTGGCAAAAGGTAATACATGTATTTTCTCATATGGTTTGCTATTTATATGTGGCTGAAATTAAGTTATAGACCATGAGTAAATGTGGCAAAGTATTAGGCTATGATAAGCTACCTATTATTTTTCAAAATTATTCTCGCTTTTACATGTCATTTCAATAATACTTATTTAACTTGTAATTACATATATTATTTCATCGTACCTATTTAGCCATAAGTGGCATTTAAGACAAATATTTAACCTATAATTTACAATTGTTATTTTAACCACACAATTGAATGCTCTAAAAATTCCTCTTGTTTCATAATAAATGGCATTTTAGATGTCAAATATTAACAATTCATAGAGTTCTTGAAACTTGATTAAATGCTAATAGCATGTCTTTACACAAAGACACTCTAATAAAAATTAATGAGAGGTCATGACAAAATGTGTATCAATACTTTATATACGTGCAAATATTCTTTCGATAGTCAGTTAAAGTAGTTATTTGATTAGCTGTACATATAAAAAGGACAAGTGCTGTACATTTTCATTTTTTTATTCGGTACACTTTATACGTACATAGAAATCCAATACATTTTACTCTTTCGTCTGGCTAAGCTTCCTTCTCAATTTCAACTTTTTCAATGGTGATCATAGCTACATTTCTTAGGACTTCACTAATTTGTAGAATTAAAACCACTAAAACAACTTATAACGACCATTTTTTTTAACTAATTTTATCCATGGTTCTGGTTTTAGGTACGCTTAGCTTTTAAGGCTTTGGTACGCATCCTTCTATTTTATTGCTATATATTTTCAAACAACTAAATAAGAATCCTTAGGGAAAGAATTGAATAGAAAATTAAGGAATGTAACTAAATAATGGAGCACTGAACAAATCACTTTTCTGAGTTTAACTAGAGAATTATACGAAATTGTCTTCTAGAATACAAGCAAAACACGTGGATAAAAATTGACTTTATTGAATATTGTAAACATAACCTAGATGTAAGTCCAATACGGTGTTATTACTACAGTCACGTGACACTATGCACCACGATTGTAACTACCCCATATAATATATAAAGACACACACACATACAGACGCTAACTACCATCATTAGCAAAATGGAGAATTTTCATATTACCTAGAAAGAATGATAATTCCAAAAACAGCAGTTGTTTCAAAGGAGCACAACAGAATAAGCTCATGCAAAAACAAAGACAACATATTACATAGATTCACCTTCTATTTCAATAAACAATCGTCAGTTATACCGGCTGCTTTCCCATTTCGTTTATCAATATTTATGGAAATTTCTTATCTAGTTCAGATTTTTTTCCTCAAATCTTTGTGTACTAATTGCATTCTGTTCCAATGTCTTTATTTCAGTTCTGCTAAACACATTTTTTCCTTATCATGAAAATTCATTTTCTAGACCCGAGCTTCGGTCTCTTATGTTCCCTCCAATCGCATGCTCTCATATAAATAGAGCATCATAACATTTGATTGAATGGAACATGGGCAACGGTTGAAGGTATTAAAACTTTATTCTGCTCTGGTATGGGTCTCTAATAATTTTGCGTATGTTGTTTGTATGTTATTCCATGAAGTGGGAGTGAATCTTATTATTACGGATTACTGCATGCCAAGAATGAAGGGCTATTTTTAGTTTCCTTTTCTAGGAAAATCAGGTTCTTTGACTAGACTACATCTATCTAGTTATATGATAATTTCAATAATAGCAGTCGTTTCGAAGGAGCACAACAAAATAAGCCTATGCAAAAATGAAGACAAGATATTAAGTTACTCGAAATGCTTCCTATAGAGAGATTCCGCAAAACCAATAAATGAAGCTATCTCCAGCACAAATAGAGCACAAAAATTCGAATGAACTGGATAAAACATGTCATACGAACTACATCGTGCACAAGAAAGAGGAGCCAAAAAGCATTGGATAGGACGTAGATTTCCACATTTAGAAGGGTTTTCTAGAAAATATAAAATATAAATTGGAACTAAGGGCATAAATTAGAGGATGCAACTCTTTCCATATCTATGAGAGAATTGATAGAGAAGATTCATGGTAAAGCAAGACTAACACAGACAACAAGCCATTTACTTTAAACTATGAAATGTTAGTAAAATATGAATCTCCAAAGTGAAATATGTTATGGACTTGAATATAAGGTACAGGATTGATTTCCCAATTTGAATATATAAGATTTCCTTGAGGGCTTTACCTGAGTTGGACTCTCCTTAACAGCTTGCTTTTGTGGTATGGCTCTTATTGAATTAATATCAATCGGTATTAAAGCCATCAATTGCCTCACATATGCAATTTTAGAACATATGGCAATAATGTCAATACGATATTCATCTATAGCTATTAAAGAAGCTAGTTTAAAGCTAATTTATGTCAAGGTCAATGGTGTAAAACATGGTAGAATGTTAGAAACCCTCACATTTTTCCTTTCTTCTCGTAGTGTAATTGTCAAACAAAGTGCAAGGAAATGAGGATCTGAACATCTAGGTTGGCTAAGGATTTGAAAAATACCATTTAAATTAGCAAAGAAGAGTAAAACCATGTGTTGTATACAAATTTAGTAGAAAGCATTAAAACTCGCAATTCAAGCAAGTTTGTGAGTCAGCTTACGATTCTACAATATTTTTTACCGAAATTGAGTTTTTAAATGAATTGACTAGGAAAGGCAAGGTGAAAATGTAAACTCACACGATTTTATGAGTCAACTCATAATTTTGAAAACATTGCTTGAGAGCTCCAAAGGAAAATGAGGACTTGACAATAGATGGAGTCATATAAATTACGAAGTCCAAACAATAAAAATTTAAGGACTTTAATTAGCTCTCATTTCAAATAAACTTATATACCATTGATTTAGTGTTTTGGAAGTAACTATTGGTATTTAATCTCTTGAGTCTTAACACATGGATTAGAGTTTACCAAACAACCTAGGCTATTGCTTTTTTAATTTATGTTATTGCCTCTCTCAAAACCTTTGCCTACTTCTAATTTCAAGCTACCTTAGGTATTGGCATATATGTTCCCAAATGATACCTAGTCATGAAAAACCAAAAAGATCATCACAACCTAACCCTAAAATAGAATATAGCAACACATAGATACACATACACACATACACATGTAGAGGGCGAGAGAAATATAGAGAGAGATAGAGGGAAAGAGAGGGAAGAGGGACTTACTAGATGGTAGCAAATGGTAGGATCAGTGAGCGAGAGTAAAGATGGAGGAGGGTTGTTTCATTCCTTTTTCTAACTATATCATTCCTCTTTTGGAGAAGGGTTTATGTCTTTCCTTTTTTTTCTAAATCCTTATTTCTAAATGAGGTAGGTAAAGTTATGGTGAGCTAAATCTTATTAAAAATTATATTTTGAATTGTAATTAGCGGGTTAGTAAAAATGGAAAAAAAAAATCAATTAAATGTTGCATAATTTTAACATCCTTTATTTTTAACCATATATATTATGCCAACATTTACCTTAATTAATCATCAAATGCAAAATGTTGCGCCTACACTTTGAGTAAAAGAAAAGAAATAATTCTCGGTATTTTTATACACTCAATTTATTTTATTGTGCCAATATTTTATATCTGATAATATATGTTTGTATATATATATGGTTTGTTAGGTTTTATAGATACAAAAGATTGCAATAGAAATAAAATATTACTATAAAACTTACCCTATGATCCATGTGTAATAAGCAATAAAAATTATAAAATTACTTTTTTCCTAATGAGAAGTACCATCTCCTCTCGATAATAGAGTTCAATTGCGATATGAATTTGATTTTTTTCTCAAAATGTATTCACTATAAGGAGTCCAAACGTAGTCCCTCTAGCAGTATCTACACACATGTTAGCAAGAACAAATTTTAATTCTTTATATTGCTAGATAACTGGGATTAGAATTAGAAAAACTGGAAAGCAAAATGTTATATCGTCTCTTTTGCCATTTCATTAGGTGTTTCTTTAAATAAAAAATCATAGAACCTTTTCTTTCTACCCTTTTCTTTTTTTAAACATTAACTAAAATTAATGAAAGTGACTTTTCATTCTATAAACTTTTCAATTGCATAACAATTAAACACAGAATTAATAGTAGATAACTTTTCAATTGCCATGGACTTTTTGATTGCAATTGAATATGGAATCAATAAATTCTATATCTTTTCAATTGCTATGAACTTTTCAATAGCAATTGAATGTGGAATTAATAAATTCCATCTACATTTACACGAAAAGGCAATAAGAAAATATATAACCTTTAAAAGGTACTTAAACATAAATATATTCTATGTGGTAAAATAAATTGCTTCCAATTTATTATTTAGGATCATTTTATTCTAACTCTAAAATAAATATTGAGAAATTTTAGTATATTATGCTATAATGTGCGACCCTCTAAGTTTCTATATACAAAGATGATGTCTATTCAAACATAAACTAAGGTAACAATCTAGTAATAGTTATTAGTCATCCATCATAACAAAAAAGGTATAAATGAGAAACTACTATGAACCAATTACTACATAATTAAATCTCTTCATCAAATGATATCCCAATTAAACTATTGCATGTCATGTTATCAATATTTAATCATTTTACTTGGTTTTTAAGATAAAATAGACTCAATAATACTTGCCGTGGCCATAGACTTACAAGTCACTATTATCTTAACCAAACGACCCTAAATATTGACTCCTTAATCCAAGAGAATGATGGATTCTATCTTAACTCATCACTATCCTCTCTATATTTCATGCCATACCCAATAACCATATTATTTACAATCTAAATAAAGACCATGTTTAACGGCATCAAAGCACAATATTTCAAATATAGGATATATGAAGGTCTTAAGTTTAGAGATTATTTATGTACATTCATATAAAGGAGAGACCAATGACATTAAATATGTGATGTCCTCTATTAGCAGATTGTGTCTAGTTCATCTACTTAACTTTAGGTATTTACTTCTATAACTTGATTATCTTTTCCTCAATTTAATGAGAACGACCTTAATTATATACTATGTTAGTCTAAACATCTATATCCCCACTAGATATTTATCTAACCAATGATAACTTTTAGATAATACAATGTCATGGAATCTCACTAATAATACACCTTCATTAATAATTCCATACATATTTTCATTATCTATTGGACTTAATTGTAAAGTATATACCAATAGAAAAGTATATAAAGATAATAAATACTTGCCTTTACTAAATAATATTAATAAATACATTAAAAGTGTCTTTGGCACATTGTGTACAAATTACAACATGGCATGCTTTTTAGTCAAAAGTTCAATTTCTATTTAACACCAAAACAAGACCAAACTAACAAATCAATTAGGAACTAGGACATAATAATACAAAACAAATGATGGAGAAAAAGAAATACCTAAAGCATTGGATTAATTAGTGGACGCGTTCCTTGATAAGCTATTGATGTTTGAGATGGTGGCATTCCTAGGAAGGGTGACTAGGTAAGAGAAGCATACCTTCATAAAAGAATTGATGGCATCGCCCTCCTTAAGTAGTTGTTGCTAGATCAATGGATCGATGGTTTCCAAGTATTGTCCTCTTTGGATCAACCTCTTCAAGTAACCTAACAATGGCATAAGTTTTACTTGCTCAAGTACATCCTTCACCTTCACTTCATTTAAGAATTGAATGATGGCCATTTCTATAAATAGATAGATGGATGCTTGAAACCCTTAATTCTTAAATTCTATCTGATGTGGGGATTTTTGTGGCTTTTTACTAGTAAGTGTGAAATAAATGGATAGATTATTTTATTTCATATGTTTTCATCCTTTCTTTTTTTGGCCAAATTTTATTTTATTTGTTTAAGAAAGAAAATACAAGATGTGACCCATAAATTTTACAACTTTATAGTTTAAACCCTAGAAAACATGTTTTTTCAATTATTCAATTTTTATTTATTTATATAAGATTTAAGAGAAAGAGAACTAGTAGAATATCATTCTTTTATTTGTTATCCTATATTTTTTTATTTACCAATCTATCCCTCATATTTGGATTTATGATGTAATATACTACAATTTCAATTTGCTAGTTTTTGAGTAGTTTGTATTCTTTATAGAGAAATATATAGTTATAAGTTAGGTCAATAGGTATAAAATAATCCATACTAACTTTACTGGTGACCATGAAAATATGGATCTTGGTAATAGAATAATAAGTATAATAATATTATTAGCAATACAAGATAATATTTAAAAGTAATTAAGTTGGCATAGACCTAGTTGGTTAGATATCTCCTCTTAATTGGATCGATTGGAAGCAACATAGTTGTAGAAACGTTTGAATTACACATAGACTTAGATATACAATTATATAAATTGATAAGAAATTAATTGAAAAATCTAGTGCTTGATACACAATTTAGAAATTATAATTTATAATAACTTTCTTAAAATTAAGTTGAACCTTAGTGACCAAGTAATAAAAATTAAAAGAAGTAATTATTTAATTGTAATATCTCAAATTAAGCTCATTTATATACAATTTTCTTATAACTATTATGTTTATTGGGTTTCATCACTATAATGTAGAATTTTATAATTTTATATATAGTTTATTATAAATCTTTTAGAATCAATTATATGATTTTAATAACTAATATTAGTGAGTAAAATTTTATATGAGATATACATGAATAAGTCCAAAATAATTATTAAAACTTATCTATATATTATATTACCAATATTTTTACTAATAATTATATTAAATTTACCCAAAATATCAATATGTGGAAAAAGAAAATTGTAACTATGAATTATTCTTTACTAGTAATGCTGGCGGTGAAGAAAAGAAATATTCTTTGAAGATTTAGAAAATTATGATGGATAATAAATAAAATATAATATAACATTACCAAAATATTAAAATAAAAGAAAAGGAAAAAAAAAACTAACTTCCTTGAAATTAATGTGGTAAATCTTCACCTAAAAATATGGGTTAATAGCCATTATTATTACGTGACAAGAATAAAAAAGAGAAAGGGAAAAGTGAAGGGGGAGAGAGAGAGAGAGAAAGGGGAAGAGAGTGACAAAGAGAAAAGAAAGAAGAAGAAGAAGAAGAAGAAGAAGAAAGAAAGGAAAAGAAGAAGAAGAAAGAGGGGATTAAATAATTTAATTTTTCAGGTGTTCGATATTTTTAGGTTACTTCATTTCCATAGTTATAAGCGGTGTCTTATAATTGATATATAATAGTCTTAAAGAAGATATATCAGTATTCTTATTATTTTCCTAAATAGAGTATTTTATCTGTACTATTTCATAAACTTCTTCTTTTTCAAATTTTAAACTTGGAATGTTAATAACTATAGGATTTGTATGTTATTAACATCAATTCTCAAAATGAGTATATCTCTAATAATAATCCTTTATCAGAATTACTAAAATTGAACTTCATATTTTTACAAATCTAACATCATCACTTTTGTAAAATTTGATTATATATAATTTTTAGTAAAAAGCATAAACTTCTAAAGTAAAATTTATTTAAAAAAGTAGAAACTTCTTAAACAATACTAGAAATAAATGTTATATAAATATCAAATGTAAAGTTAAATTATAATGATATTACATAATAAATATCTATGACTATATTGGGCCAAATCAAAAGTGGATAAGTCCAATATACTAGGTAGGTCTCATCCAAGTATTATATTTTAATTTTCATACTATTTTGTAACAAATAAGCTAGATCTATAACCATATTAGAGGCTTTTTAAGATGATTGACTAGAAAGTCAAGTAAGTAGATATTTTTATTTTTGTGCAATTAAACCCATGACTACTTGACTTGGAGTCAGTTATGTCGTGAACTATAATGATGGCTAGATTGATTAGATGCATGGTTCGGTGGAATGTACGCTAACTGAGTGAAGTGCTTCCCTATGTATGATTGATTTATCGATGTATATTTTGCTTGGAAAGCTTGGAAACCAATCAGTCTTTAGGGTGTTCACTTAGGTTAACCCTTTATGAAGGGAGGAATTATAAAGTTTAGATACAAAACTAGATCTAAGCTAATTAGATTATTTAAGATATGAAACTTGAAATCGTACATGATATTGGGTTATTGTGTTGCTTGTTATATTTATGGCATGGTACAAAAGGACTTACAGGTCAGGTTTCTAAAACCTTAAATATTACTAGGTTGGGTTTTGAGTATATAGATTAGCATTGTTCAATCAGTTCTACCTACTTAATGTAATTTCAACTAAGCTGGCTATATGTAAGATTTTTAAACCACAATGAGTGATTTCTAATCAATTTTAGCCACTTCATGTGGTTTCAACTTGGCCATCTATATACTAGATTTTCAAACTACAATAGTGGTTTCTATTTTGGATAAGTTTTGGGGGTCTTGGACATTGTATCCAAATGCTCATGTATGTCATCTAATTGGATGAGTACATTAGAAGAGCATAGGATATTGGTAACGTTACATGTTACATGCATGAGTATAGTACATAGTCCTTACATAGACATCTTGTCTTGGTAACTCTGAATATGAAATTGAATATCTTATGATAATGATATTTGTAAATGTGTTATGCTTGTTTTGTATTTTGTTTTTATCCACTCTCACTCAACTTACAGTAGTTGAAGAGATAAGTTATCTTATCCTTAGCTAAAAGTTGAGTTAGATAGAGCATCCCATCATGCAATTGAAGAGATTTTAATATACTAGTAAAGGATGACCTTTTTAGAGAAGCAATTGACTTTAGGGTATGAGTTAAACGTATGAAAGTAACTTTACAAGAAAGATGTGGGAGTTATACTATAAGGGATTTAGTATAGTTATAGTGGTCAAAAGTGTGTGCTTATAAAGAATTGTGATATTATATCAAAGCATATAATTGTAATACCTTGAGTACAACTCACTTTGTAAATGTTTCTATTGATGTTTATCATATTGAATGAGAAGTAGATGAGTAAGTGAAAATACAGGTTTTGCTTTATCCTTAACTCAAGGATGGTAGTAATGAATCGTCTTTAAGTACAAAGAGTTGAAAAAAGAAAAAAATTTAAGTAGACACTTAGAAGGTAGGGCATTATGTATGATATGTCATGCTATTATAAATATGATAATATATTTTATTCTTGATTGCAAACATTACCAATAATATATCTTACACAACGTTTAATACTATTTTATAATGAGTTTAATATTTTATATCAAGCATAAAATATATAAATATATTTCCTTAGGATTGAGAAGAGGAGAATGATGAATAGAACAATAAAATTAATGAATTTAGATATTATGAATTGTTGTATGTGGTTGTTATATTTCAAATATATATAACTATGTAATTGATGTGTTTTATGTTAACAATTGTGATAGAGGAAATCAAATTTTAGAAATATTCCAATTTCAATCAAAGAAACTTTAACTTGTCATATTCTTTTTTTTCTTTTTAGATAATTCGACTTGTTACATTCAAATGAAACTTTTTCCTTTTCTTGGAATATATAATGTGGCAAGCTTTTATGAGGCATTTAAAAAATCTTATAAAACAAGATGTTATTTACTCTTGTTACTTAAAAAAAATTAATTTTGAAGTGTACAACTTTATAAGATAGTTCTTAGTGTTTTTTATAAAAGAAATGCATTTCTCTTAGCATTTGTATAAACCATATGGATAGATTCTTCTAGTCATATCATAAAAAGTGTATGGGAGTAAATTACCCTTTAATTTTATTTGTATTTGAGATATATTTTAATGTCATGTTATAAACAAGTTAATATAATATATTTCGTACTTGAGTACAAACATAGCGAATAATGCATTTTGCACAATGTTTAATAAACATGATTGATACATACTAAAATTGGTTACATTTGCCAAATTTGTAAACATCACCTAAGGACAAAATTCTTGTAAATGTGAAACCTCAATCTTCGACCTACTACCATGGATATAAAATAGTAGATTATTTTTATCACACATGAAACTTAGAAGATATAGCTGGGAAAATAATGAAATAAACATATTAAGGGAAGCTTGAGAAATAAGTTTAGTAACTAACCAAACTCTTACTGCTCGATATCAATATGAATTAGGGCATTTAGTACAATTTAGCACTTTCAAAAAATCTTGATCGAAATTAATCAAATTTCAATATCAAGTTATAAAAGTTAGAAGAAGAGTCCTAATAAGGTTAATTTTCTAAAATGAAGTATAAATATTATTTAATTTCAATTAAACTTATTTTTATTAGGGTTGTTAAGCAATTATTGAGAAGTCAAAATTCAAGCTCCAAAATATGAGTCTTTAGGAATAAATTATTTGACTTATAAAAATAATATTTAGGAGTCAAATAGCATATAACATGATTATATAGTCATACTATATTTACGTTATACACTCGATATGTATATATATATAAATAAGTAAGCTAAATAATTGATAAAATATATATTAAATTGCTAAAAATTATAAAAAAATAGAAAATCTACTTGTAATTTGGAATTAGGTGTGGTATTTTCCTGAATTAGCAAAAAATTAACCAAATGAGCAATGAGGCTTAAGTCTATTATATTGTGTGAAAGTAGCAACAAATGACATATGGAAAATATACTTTTCCCTTTTCAACGACCCATTATGTCAAGACCCTAAAGAGGGTCTTGTAGGATTACTTAAAATTTTCATAATATGTGTGCACCCATGATATGAAAACCGTCTTATAAGTTAGAGATTGCAAGACTCTAAATGATTAATCACTAAGATTACTGATTTTTAAGTAATTAATTTACTATAGAATACAAATATAAATAACTATGGGTGTCCGATATCCCACAGTTTCTCAGAACCGTAGAGAATCGGTATCCCCTACCAAATAATAAGACAGGATTACCAACATTATAAAACTGCAGGAAGAATTAAATTATATTAAATTCTAACTTGTGAATATTTTCTACAAAGAGTGTTTATGTATTACCTATAGAGATCTCAACTAATTCTAACACTAATGTACATATCTTCATCTGATACTCAGCACTCGAGACTTATCCCAATCTCATCGTATGTAAACCTGCAAAAGAAAGACTATTGGGGAATAAGCTACAAGAGCTTAATGAGCTATCCCTTGTACCATACTGGCAAACAAGTTATCAAACGAATTATTACAACCATATGAATGCATGCACACGCAGAATGCCAAACAATATATGCAGTTGACCGGTACTGCATATAATATTAGATTTTAATGCCCTCCGAGATAAGGGTTAGAGATTCATTGGCACCAATCACGACCGGGCTCTAGCACCTGGGTTTTTACCCATAACTTAGAATTCCGTATTTCACAAAAATACATTTCCATTTCTAAAAATCCAGTAGTTTACAAAGTCCCAAGCCTAGCGGTGAGGTAGCCCTCGCAGTCCACACTCATACCCTACAGTAGTGGTCTCTAGACGCGACCCCCAGCCTCCCACGGTTAGCATCTCTGGTGCCAATAGAACCCGCGAGCCAAGGGTAGGGTCTTGTTATACCAATGCTCCTATACGGTACTAATCAAATCATGTAGGAATCTATCCCTCTAAGGCCCTTCATTACCAACCGCGTGAAGTGATGGCCGAAATAAGTAATGCGATGCATGGATAATGCATAACCCTTTTAATTTAAGATAAGCCAAATATAATTAGGTCAAATTATAAGGTGATCAATCAATATCAGCAAACCATCCAAATCATATAAAAATCAATCATACCATCAAATCATCAATTATCGTATTTAACCATATTTCTTATAACAATCAATCAATATCAAGCACACACATATCTCGAAACCCCATGCATCAAGTTATTGATATTCAATTTAAGTGCGCTAACTACAAGCAAAAACAAGTATAGAGTCATCGGGAGTACTCACTTGACTATGATGGCTCGCTCTAGTTGTAATAACTGATCGGGAGATCCTTGCCTTCGTCGGGATCACTTGATCATCACGAGATAACAGGGATAATAAGTAGTTGACTCAACTAATGGTTTTAGATATCAATTTACCTAATTCTACTTAGATTATTATCAACCCTTATTCGATTAAACCTAATTGCTAATCGTACGTAACTTTTTCATTCTATTTTCAATATTTATGAATTTAAAGTCGTTTTTCATCGTTTTCGGATGCATGTTCACACGGTGATGTCTGTTTTGGATATTAAGACCTATGTTTTACGATGTAGACTAAATTTATTGAAATTCTAACTATTGAAGCTTAATTATTCCTATTGGCTAGTTTTAGGTTCCATTTTAGTAGTTAATGATTTAATTAGCCACTTATTCTTATACTTAGGGCATTTTACATTAGTATTACTAATTCACATACTTAATGAAGTTTCATTCAATTTAGGAACTATCTTAGGGTTTAAGAGATTTTTGGCTTCTAAGTACATGTATATACCTATGTTATATGCTTATGTAATCTTATTATTTCTTCTTTTATAAACCTATGCTTACATCATCACTTATGTAATGCTTTGATGATGTCATGACTTATGTAATCCATTTATTACATGTAAATATATATGTCATTAAGTACTTATACATATACATATGTTATATACCTACCTACACTCATAACATACTAATATGTATACTTATGTACTTATATATATACTAATACATATACCCATATATACATACTGTGGCATACGTATTTTTATACGTATTTTCGTATGCCTTATCTACCCCCTTAAGAAAGCTTCACAATTTCATTCTTCTTGTATTTTAAGGGTATATTTGACATGGTATATGTATGTATAGTTAGTATATACCTTAATTTAGGTTATGTACATATTGTATACTTATGTACAAAGGTATTTATACATGTATTCTACTAGCATATCCTTATATACATATACTTAGGGATATATGCACATGCATATCCTTCTTCTTCACCATGATTTCTACACTTCAACATATAAAGATTACAACTTTAAGCCTAGATCAACACATATATATATATGTACACAACACATAACCTAACCTTTTCTCCTTCTAAGTAGTAAAGAGGATGAAGTAAGACGTAAGAATAAAATAGCATACCTTAAGTTGCCCTTGACTATGGATGAAATGGTTGAAAAGTTGAAAAGGAAAGAAGAGTGAAAGGGGAAGGGAAGCTCACGATATAGAGGGGGCTTTTGTTTTGTTTCTTTTGATTTGTTTTGTTTATGGAAGAAGGAGAATGGTGGGGTCTAGAAGGGGAGATGAATGGACGGCAATTTAAGAGAAGGAAAAAGAAATGCAAAAGGAAAAGAAAAGAAAGGAAATCATGAGAAGAAGATATTTTCTTTAAATGAAAAAGACACTTTTGTTGACTTTAGTTAACATGTGTTGACTTGGTCAACTTTCAAAAAAATAAAGACCCTTTTGTGTACATAATGAACTAATTAGGAAAAATTTAGAGAAAGATTAAGGAAATGAAAGGAAATAAGAAGTAATTAGTAAAAATAGATAATGAAATCTTCCATTAGGTATTTATATCCTATATACATCATTTGGTAAGCTACTTAGTATAATTAAGATGAAAAATATCATTTAGGGTATTAAGGTTTACTACATTTAACCTAATCTCCAACTATACCTCTAACTCTAAGTAAGACTATCTTAATCATACACTTAAGAAATAAATGTAATCTATGATTCATTATCTTAGTTTCTAATGGACTACTTGAGGATTCAAAACCTATATGCATGATTGAAGGTCATCTCTAACCTTTTACTAATGATTTGGCAAAATATATATTATCAATTAGAGTTTTAGGGTATATTATGATGTATTAGTGCACATATGTCTTTAAGGTTATCATTTTAGGATTTTTATCACTTTTGAATGAAATCTTTAACATTTATATACATCTAGGGTAGAAAAGTTTTTTACTTGATTGATTAATTCTTTTAGGGTTTTCACTTTCGTTAACCTTATCAACTCCTAAATTATCTAACATATACGAGTCTATTTCAAAAGCTAGATTGAAAATTTTAGAGGTTTACACATTATCTATAAAGAAGGACTTAGGGTGAAACTTTGGTCATTTTACAATGTTAGAAAATAGGAAATTCTCTAAAAAATTGCAGTTAAGTGGAAAAACAAAAATTTAGAGAAAATAGAATAAAATTCAAGTTGGGTTATGGCAATTAGAGTTTCCATATCAAAGGCAAACCTGACATGGTAGTAGTTTGGCATCAGAGTATAACACTAAGGGAAGCTCGATCGACTACTCTTCTCTGGCTAATGGTAGTCAAAGCTCCGATAATGAGGTGATGTTATTTTTAGTCTGTAAAGTAGTCTGTTTTACTAGAAATATGAAACATTGTTAAAAAATTATAAAACTTAGCATTCTTAGATGTTTTCTTACGTAGAATTAGAATATCAACCCATAATTTTAAAATTAAAAGTGCTCATATGAGTTTCTTAAAAAAACTACCATGTTCCATCGAATACAACATTAATTTTTAAAAATGGTAAACAATTTTTTTTTTTTGAGATAATTTTGGTGGGTGCATTCCTCATATGATATATCTAATTTACATAAAAAGAACTTTTGATAAACTAAATGTATATAATTTATTAAACTTATTTTATTAAATCTATCTTATATTTCATATTAAAGAAATAAAGAATTGGACTTAAAATCAATATTTTAAAAAATATATGTAATGGCCATATTTAAGAGCTACAATAATCAAACCTTAAACTATATATTTTTTTATGCGTTTGTAATATTTTCTGGGGAATTAAACGAAAACGAATACATATAATATTCATTATGAAATTTTCTATTATTTACCTATGTAATGGCTCATAAGGCTATTTGGTGATATATACTAATTATGTTATTTAGTAGCTAAAATATAAGGAAAGTATATTGTTATATTCCTTACTAATATTAACCTAAAAGTAAATAAGACAATCGGAGTTTTTATAAGTAAATATAATGATTTGGCTGAAACAAAGAATAAATTAGAGAAAGACTTAGATGATAAACTTAGGGGTTTTGTATATGTTAGGCTTAGAGATTAAGCTAAGTGAAATACTTGATATTTTGATGTCTCTCTAGGGTCATACACATGGAGGCAACACCATAATGAATGGAAACAAGAAAATAAATGAGGATTTTAACAAATCTGTGATTAACATAGTTAGATATGACACATAAAAAACATCTTACATAACCTACAACTTATTGGATGTGACTCATCGATCCGAGTGATAGGGTTTCTTACCACAATCCTTACTAAAGGGATTGATAAGAGTGGGTAGAAAGAACTTTCTAAGAAAAAAGACTCAAGGGTTTATCATTAATATGCCAAAATTTATCTAAAACCCTATATAAGTGTCATATTTATACATAGTGACAAATTTGTAAATAAAATAACTAAAAGGATACCCTAGTGGCATTCCTCGTAAATATAAAATAAACAAGAGGGTAATTTAGGAATAATACAAGAAATAAGAAGTCTAAATAACACAAATAAAAATAAATAGTCAAATGAGCTACTCGAGTGAAGAGGAGATGAGCTAGGTTAATGAGCTGTATAGCTCGAAACTTAGCATTTGATTGAGTCGATACCCTAAAGCCTATCATCACCCCCCTCTTGAAAAGGTTTTAACCTAAAACTTGACAATTGCCTTCTCCCACTTCTACCTAGATAAAAAACAAATCTGCAAGAGTAAAACAAAAATAAACTACAACAGCTTAACTCAATGATCAAAGCAAACACAATTTGATGCACTTTCCACTCATCATGAGAACAATCAACTAAGCTCTTAATCAAGCATACTTCCTTCCACCCATAATATATCTTATCAATTACTCCTAGGTAGTTCTAGCAACTATCAATCATGGGGAATAACACAAATTCAAGGTCAAACACAACATGAGCTCGGGGAATCTAAAGATGTAAGTGCTCAAACTACTTTACTTCCTCAAGTGTTCCTAGAGTTTCATGCTCTTCTAATGTTAGCTCCATAACTTCATTTTATGTGGCTAGCACCTCCTCTACTTCCACATAGCTTGATTCTTCTCGCCTCTATCTATATACTTAAAATTCTTCCAATATAAGAGGACTAAGGATAAGAACAACATAACTTAAATAGAAATATCCATAACCATGACCATAGAAAGCACCAATAAATAACCTATAATGTCTTATGGACACAATACTACTACAACACATATCATCTCTAAACAACTCCATCAGTGGATCAAAATAAAGGAATCTGACTTGTGGATGCCTAATATAGTAGTAACAGTGATCATCAATAACAGCAAGTGTCAATGGCAATGGGACCATATTAGGAACATAGGCCCCAAGTAGTAACACTTATCCTTCCTTTAGAACCTACTTATCATCCTTAACTCTTACTTCCTTTCCCTTAGATCTCTTTTCTTTAATATTCTCTAGTTGAGGGTTCTTTTTGTGTCTTCTTTCATCTCTGATCTTCTTAAGCCCAATAAGTAGAATTTGTAGTTGTCGCAACACGTAAGGGGAAGTAGGATTTATGACTTGGTAAGAAGATTTTGTCATCAAGCTTCATGCATCACGATGTCTATGTCATGTTTTGGTGGCCATATTGAATATATTTCAATTCAATAGTGTCGAAATAAAATCACGAATTGGATAAGAACCAAGGTTTTTGATCTATTCCAATACTCATATAATAGTTCGTAATTTCATATGGCTTCTACTCTTTTAAATTGTACAACTAAATCCTTTATAGAGAATATGCCAATGAGGCATAATACTTCTAAAATCAGCACAAGCTTGCCAACTTTAAGGAAGGTAGCATGGCAAATGTAAATCAGCCCAAAACTAAGCTTAATGCCATAACTCAACACATTAGTTCAACACTTCATATAATAGCTCAAATATGTATGCATCCTTACCAACGTTAAATCTCGATAATTACTCTATAGACTTTGAATTCACAACAACTTTGAGAATCAGATAGCTAATTGCTAGGTTTAGCTCAACAGGAAGGTATATACAAGCTTGATACCAAGTGAACATATGCTATAGTAGCTTGCTAAAATTAAGTAGCATCGCAATTAGCTCGATAAGAATTACATAGAATATCTTGGCAGCAATTTTATCAAACAACATTATACATTTACAATGGCTTAATTGGCAATTTTTAGTAGTTTGGACACAATCATAACTCAGTTACTCTATCGCAAATCAATGACAGCTCAAATAGGAATTAACGGTAGCATAATCGCACTAAAGTAGTAACTTGGAAAACAATTAGACACTCTGTTTAGCTAGGTATCGATCAAGTTAGTTCGGCAGATCTCTAAGTTGTACAATCTGGGAAAAATTTTATCTTTACTTTACACTTCACTTTTGTTCATTAGTACATGCTTGCAATAAGATCACATATAAGATAACAAAATAGCTCAACACTTAGGGCACTTCAACTCATAAAATAGTAATTGTCAGTTCACAATTTGAAAGCATACACAAGTGATTAGCTTGACAACAGTTGTACATACCCTATTTTTATCCCCTTATAATTTTAGATTTTTTTTTAAATAAGGAAAAAGGGTCCTAATTTAGAACATTTAGAAATGTAAAAAAAATATAAAATGTAGAAAAAAAATAAAAAATAGAAAATTTAAATAAAATACAAAAAAAAATAGAAAATTAAAAAAAAAATACAAAAGATATGAAACTTAGAAAAAGTACAAAAAACAGAAAAAAAAAGAAGAAGAAGAAGTAGATAGTATAAAATAAGAATAGGAAATCTTGATAGCTTTAGTACCTTTTTGGGTCTTAAATAATAAAAGTAACAAAGGAGATTTTGAGCCTAAGCTTAGATTTGAATCTACTTCATATATGCAATTTGATTGTATGGCGTATATGGATAAGGTACAAACCAATGACCTAATGGTACTACACCTAGACTTAGCATTGCATGTGGGTTAAAGGTCTTGTGTTTAAATCTTACAACAGGCACATTTTGCCTTTTTCCTTTTTCATAAAGCATAGATGACACATGGCGTTACTTAGTTGGCCATATGTGCTGACGTAGTGCTACATTGGCACCACGTGTCTTGTTAAGACATGTAACACAACCCCATTAGTCTGTGCAACTGACATGGCATCACGTAGCTCTACATTAGCTTTCTCTTTCCCCTATTTTCCTCCTCTTTTACATCCTTTCCTTTTCTTTCTTACACATTCCAAGTCTAATGCCCTCTATTCTTAGCTATTTTTGATCAAGTTCTTGACATTATTTTACTAAATCAATGATGAAATTGTGATAAACACATGGCCTACTTCAAATACCATACAATAGCTTATCCAGATTCATCCATTATTGTAGTCAAAATCAAATCAAAAGTGGCAAGAAGCATAGATGCGCAACTTAAATACCTAAGTTAACTAAGCTTGATTCAAGCTTCAAATTAAATATTGAAGCTTCCATTGCTTCATTTTGGCAAGTTCAAGTATGAATCATTGCTCTTTGACCAACAATTTATCCAAATTCAAAGTAAATTATGCAATCTAATCTTGGTCAAACTTTCAATTTTTATTTTTGAATTCAAGAATAGATTTGAACTTGCCATGATAATGTAGAGTTTGTTTATTATAAATTAGACAGTGGGGATTTGTTTTTGAGACCAAGCATCACATTTGCAAGCTCTCAAACACTCGTCCTAATCTCTCTCTCTCTCTACATCACTCTCTCACTCCAATCATTTCTGAGTAAGCTTACCACCACCACAAACATCCTTACATTTATAGCTTCGAAATCGAAAATTTTGCTTACCCTATTGTACCTCCCAGCTTTGTCTTTAAACCACTACAGTGAAGCCTTAACCTTAACTGCAACCACCACTCAACCCCATGCAAAATCGCCACTAAGGCTAGTTTCTCCATCCCTTAAAGCTTAGGACAACACCTCACTTTAACTTCTAGCAATCACCATTCACACAACCCCATCACCACCATCGACCACCAAGGAATTGAGCCTATCCCCTCTAATCCCAATAAAATCCTCACAAATCCTCTATCACCCATTTGTTTTAGAATCCAAATCTACTAGGATCGAGCACCATTCACGCCTATTGTAGCCTTAGAATTGCAATCCACAAGCCGGTTCAAATTTGACTCGCCGTTCCAACTAGTACCTACGTCCAAACCGACCTACGTATTGTCAAAGTCTAACTCTATCTCACTTATTTTTTTATTTGGTTTCATGTTTTTTATTTGTTTTAATGTATTTATCTTATTTTATTTTAATTATTTATTTATGTTAATTGTGTTGTAATTTTAAAAAAGAGGAAAAGAAAAATGAAGAACATGATGGGAAAGCTTAGTTTATTTTTTTTTCTTATTTTTGGATCAATACATAAATAAAATAATATATAAAAATAAAAATAAATAAATAAGAAAATGATAAAAAAATGAATAACATTCTATCACTTACTAAACACCATTTTTCAACAAAATGAAAATAAAATTGATCTTTCAAAACTAGGACCTTTCTTATAATTTTTCCAAAAAAATAAACAAATTAGGAAAAAACCTAGGCTTGATAGCTTGGCTACTCTATTAAGGACACTAAGAGAGCTAGCCACTTAAAATCTTCTGAATTTAACTTTATCTTTCAATGTATCCATCTTAAGTTTTATTTTTTTAAATATATCTTTAATGTAAATAGTTATACTAATGTTTTTATTTTTCTTGTAGTTAGTTTTCTTTTTGGGGTTTTAAATTTTTTGAGGGGTTTTTATTTTAAATTGCATAATGAATGTATAATAGATATGATCAGACTCAAGCCTTCTCAAGCCCTTAGGATGAGGAGCCATTGTGTAAGTTTCAAGTATAGTGGGATAACCATATCTCGGGGCTAATTAGTCTAACCTACTTAAACTTCGATGTAACTAAGGAACTGTTTCTTTGAAAATTTGTGAGGTCATAGAGTTTAAGGACCTTTAGAACCTACCCTTTTTACATACATAAATTTTTTATGGACCAGCAAATAACTAACAAGATGTCGTAAATAAATGAAAAGAGAAAAAAGGAGACCATAAATCCAAAGTTTCTTTTCTTATATTTTACTTTATTTTTCCTAGAATCCATATACATAAGAGATCTTTTGTAAATAGAGTTTTTGATGTAAATATTTTCATTTTCTTTATAATTTTTGAATTCCTTATGATCTTTTAGAAATAGCCAGTTCATCTAACTCCAAAGTCCTTGCTAAAAAGATTTACATCCATAAGCCTACAAACCCGAAGCCCATACTTAATCAATGGTTCTAAGCTTTGAACCTAAGGGAATAGGAGTTCATCACTAATAAGATTAGGCTTATACTCTCGCTACCTAAGATTATTGCTAACGTCACGCTAGTGAAGGCCTTGCTACTTTTTTGGGAACCCAAGAAAGTTGCATTTTGCCTAGGGCTACAATTAATCAACCAACTTTAGAAGAATACAACCAATTGCTTTAGGCCCCTCCTTTAGATGAAATAGACGTTTTAGAGCTTAATTTCAATTGAGCCAACATCTTCTCCAAATTTTTGGGGATCCACTAGTTTAAAATAAATGAAGCCTTGAGTGACTACAACATCTATGCTATTAAGATATGGGACCTAATCCATTGGTTCTAGACTAAACCTAGCTCTAGTAAATGAGCTTTATTTTTTGGTAATTGGAGAGAAAATCAGATCAAGGCATACATATTAGTAGCATTTGCCACCATTTTATTTCTAAGTGGCTCTTTTCTTATATACCATGGTGTTGTAAAGTTAGTGGCTTAGTTTTGGGAAGAGAAGTCTTATATCTTTACCTCACTCACTAAATAAATAAGGGACCTTAATTTCCTTAAGAAAAAAGGTTACGAGGATCTCAAGTCAAGCATGGCGTTGTTAATGGTATGGCTCATCAGTCACATCAAATGCTTCGAGTTAGATTTGATAAGAGGTATTTTTTCTCATAAGATTGATCTTATTAACTCTTTTGTTGCTAAGATCAAATTACTAGAAGATATCCCCACCCTTCTCTACATAGAAGTCTTGTAAGATTTCCAAGTCGAAGATATACTATGGATTGCTACATAGAGCAATTACACTAAAGTCATATTGGTTTGTAAGAACTATCATGTTGTACCATTGATAGTAATGAGTTAGTGTACAGGCTACTATCTAAACAACATGGTAAGGTAGTTTGGAGGCATTTAGGACATAGTTCACAAGCCTTAAATAGAGCCATTTACTCTTAACCATGAAGAGCTTTACTCCTTAGAAAAGGTATTTGGACTTCTAAAGATTAAAGCTTAGTAGGATACCGGGATTATAAGCCTTGATATTGATTTAGGCAAATTAATGGGCGAAGTGGACAAACATAGGGTTACTAAAGAGTTTTTATATAATCAATTGCATAAGGTAGGCATGATATAGTATCGGGCACTAGAAGTCCTTCAACTTGTACCTATAAATCCAAATTCTGAAATGATGACCTACATGGATCAAGTAAAGGCTTATATAGAGGTCATCTATGATGAAAAAGACACATGGAAAAACCTCTTTTAGGAGTCTAGACAACAATCCGTACCTAGGAGCACTAACTAAAGATGTCCTAAAACAAGATCTAAGAATTTGGAAGCAATCGAGCCTTGTCAAAAGAAGGGTAAAGTAGTAGCAGTTGAACCTACTAGTTAGAAGAAGAAAACATCATTTGGCCCATAGAAGAAAAGAAGATTAGTTGAGGATGCTTTGTAATTTTCCTTTCTATTTGATGCAACAAAACTCTAGGAATTAAGAAATAACAAATAAATTTGCCGTCTTGTTAATTAATCATCAATCCTCTTCTTTGCATCCGGTGGCATACTTGCATTTTTTATTTCATTTCCTTATCTTCAAAAGAAAAAAATAATGTGTATCCTAACTTGTTGAGAAGTATTCTTAAATTGGGTTACAAAGATAGCTCCCAAATGTCAAGCCTTTCAAAGAAGTCCAATTTGAACTTGCTCTCGAACTAGAATGGCTAACCAAGAAAATGACAACATCAACACTAAGAATGACAACAACAGTTTCAACCTCGAAATCATCGACCCTACGGAGTTGAAGCCAACTAAGACAAATTGAAAGAGCTGGAGAGGAAGTTAACACAACATATTGCTAAAAAAATGAAAGCACTCGAAGGCTATGATGGTTTCAAAAAGGTTGGTATCACATATTATGATTATGAAAATTTCCTTGAAAAATTCAAGGTTCTAGATTTTGAAAAATACAATGGTACTGGTTACCCTAAACTACACACCAGGTTGTATGTATAAATGATAGGCAACTATGTGCAATATGACTAACTGATGGTACAAACTTTTCGAGATAGCTTGATAGGCCTTGCTTTGACTGGTACACCTAATTAGATATGAATCAAGTGAACATATGGTTGAAGCTTGATAAAGCGTTCTATGAACAATATAAGTTTAATGTTGAAGTGGTGCCAACTAATGATAGACTTGGTTACCTTACGGAAAAAGGAACAACAAGTCATTTAAAGAGTACGCCCAAAGATGGAGATCCCTAGTTTTAAGGGTATCTACTCCTATGATTGAAAAGGAGTTGATCTCGACCTTTATTAATATACTATAAAGGCCTTACTTCTCCTACCTGATTGGGCAAGCCTCTTCTAGCTTTATAGAAGTGGTAGTTGCAAGGTACTGAATTTAAAGTGTCGTCTCTTTTGTCAATCTCCGAGAGCCATTAGATAGAAGATCACCTTCTACAAAGCCAACTACCAGCAAGCCTAGAGCAGCCATTATTAGTATGGTAAATTAGAACACCAGACCCAATAATCGAGTCTCTTTTAGAACAAACCTACTAGAAGTTCAGCAATAGGGGCTATACCTTTAAGTTTACATTAGAAGGTCAAGTTCATCTTGAATGGCCAGGTTATAACAATTTTGGGTTATTAAGATTATGGAACATATAAAGAAATGGCCATACCCTATATTGGCATTGAGGAGTAAGAGGACTTTAGACTTAAAATGTTTTATGAAGTTTATATGATTGCTACTCCTAGAGAAAAGAAAGATGAGAGGCTAAAATTTAAGGAATCGTAGATTAGTACTTATGGCCTTGGCTACATTCTAACTCTAATAGAAGAGTTGCAAAGTAAGGAAGTAAGGAGCAAAAGAGGTGATACATTGTATCATGTCCTAATGACCTTTCCACTACTAATTGAGACATTCATTTGGGTTGATGTTTAAACTCTAGAATCAGCTAAAGAAGACACCTCTAGGAGAGTTGAATTGGTAGGCTCATCTCGTAAGCTCTATCCCTACCTAAATAACTATTTCTCCATAACTATGAATAGCAATAGGTATTCTTTAGGGTAAAGGATGAATTATGGTCTAGTATTTTCTTGAGTTTTATAATAATTATCTTTGATCTAAAATAATGTACTTGAGAGAACTTTTGGTTCTAATAAAAGATTAGTTCCCTTTCTCTTTATTATGCTTCACTTCTTCTTTACTTACACTATTTCCTTTATGCACTTTTCAGCCAGATCTGATGCCCTGAATGAAAGTTAGGGATACCTCACACAAGTAGATGACGGAAATATTAATATCACTTCCAACTCTATTAGGTTAGTCATTATGAGTGATGCCAATGACCATAGTGAAATACAAGAGAGTTGGCAAAAACATGAGATGGGTAAAATTTCCATTGGTGAGCTGACTAAGATGATTAATGTTGGGGCCAATGATAACCTGAATAATTTAAAGATTAGAGGGAATTTAAAAGAAGAGTAGTAAGTAGAAATAACTACGCTATTTTTAGAGTATCAAGATGTGTTCGCATGGTCTTATGAAGATATGCTTGGGTTAGATCCATCGACTGTCGTTTACTACTTGGCCATACGATAAGATATCAAATCTAAGAAGCACAAACTAAGGAGATTCCAATTAGATATCTTATTAAAGATTAAAGAGGAAGTCAAGAAGTTACTTACGGTCTGTTTCATCGAAGTGTTTGATTATCTTGAGTGGGTAACCAATATTGTGCTAGTTATGAAGAAGAACAGAAAGGTTAGAGTACGCATAAATTTTTGAGACCTCAATCAGGTAACACTTAAAGATAACTTTCCTTTGCCCCATGTTGATGTCTTGGTAGATAATATAGTCAGGAACCATCTCTTCTTATTTATGGATGGATTCTCCGAGTATAATTAGATTTGAATGTTCAAAGAAGGTAAGACCAAGACGGCTTTCATTATAGCTTAAGGAACATTTTGCTACGAAGTAATGCCTTTTAAACTTAAAAATGCTAAGGCAACTTACTAGAGAGCAATGGTCATAATCTTTCATGACATGATGCATAAAAAAGTGGAAGTGTATGTTGATGATATGATTGTGAAATCTAAAGAACAGGGAAATCACATGGATAATCTAAGGAGGTTGTTCGGTAGGTTTTGAAAGTTTTAATTGAAGCTGAACCCAAAGAAGTGCAACTTGAGGGTAACATCAAGGAAATTGTTAGGTTTCAGTATTAGCTAAAGGGGCATCAAAGTAAATCCTGATAAAGTTAAAGCAGTAATCGACTTGCCCTCTCCATGTACACTTAAGGAGGTTAGAGGCTTATTAGGCTGTTTGAACTACATAGCCTAGTTTTGATCTCAACTTATAGATAAATGTCGTCCCTTGTTTAAATTGCTAAAGAAGAATGCTAAGATGAATTGGGATGAAGAACATGAGGAAGCCTTCACAACAATCAGGGAATACCTCATGAATCCTCTTGTTCTAGTAGCTCCCAAACCTGGGAAACCATAATTTCTATACCTCATTATACTACTAGAGTCCATAGGGTGTATGCTTGGTGAGAAAGATGAGGAAGGGAAGGAGTGGGCCATATATTACTTAAGTAAGAAGTTTACAAAAGGGGAATAGAAATACTCTAAAATTGAAAGAACGTGTTGCACTTTTGTTTGGGTTATGCATTGGCTTAGACAATACACGCTCTACTACTAGATTAAATTGTTGAGTCAGTATGATCCCCTAAAATATTTGGCAAAAAAGCTAGCCTTGATTGCTAGAATCTCAAAGTGGCAAATGTTATTATCAGAGTTCGACATCACATATGTTTGGGTTATGCATTGGCTTAGACAATACACGTTTTACTACCAAATTGAATTGTTGAGTCAGCATGATCCCTTAAAATATTTGGCAAAAAAGCTGGCCTTGATTGCTAAAATCTCAAAGTAGCAAATGTTATTATTAGAGTTCGACATCACATATGTAAACTAGAATTTAGTCAATGGGTAAGCCTTAGCAGATTATCTAGCAAAGAATCCCCTTGAAAATACTCCCTTAAGAAGTACAAGTTAGATTTCCCAATGAAGACATCTTAATAACTAAAAGTGATTCTAATGAAGAGAAAGACAAAAAGCTCCCAAAATGGAAGATGTTCTTTGATGGAGCTACTAATGTGTCTAGTTGTGCATTTGGGGTACTATTGATATGCCCTGAAGTTACATAGTTCTTAGTAGTTGTAAGGTTCATTTTTCCGTGTACCAATAATATTGCTGAATACGATGCGTATATTATGGGACTCAAAATGGCCTTAGATAAAGATATTCAAGAATTAGAAGTATATAGGGATTCTTCACTCATTATTAGCTAAGCTCGAGGAGAATATAATATAAAGGTCCTAAACCGGTACCTTATTACTAGCTCTTGACTAAATTAGTGGAGAGATTTGAAGAAATCCTGTTCACTCATGTACCGAGGATATAAAATCAATTTGCTATTACACTAGTTGCTTTGGCATCCACGATCCAAATATCCAATAGAGTCGAAATTCAACCACTCATAATTGAGGTTAAATAAAAACCTACTTTTTGTTTAGTAATTAAAGGTGTACATGATGAAAAGCCTTAGTACCATGATTAAAATGTTCCTACAATAAGGTACATATCCTAATGAAGTTGAGAAAAAGGACATAAAGATGATAAGAAGATTGGCTACCTAGTTCTTAATAAGTGAATCCACTTTGTATTAGTGATCATTTGACGGTATGCTTCTATGGTACATAAATGATGGAGAAGTGGAGGTTTTGATGAAGGAACTACACGAGGGAGTATGTGGCCCCCACATGAATAGTTACATGCTCGCCAAAAAGATTATGAGATTGGGATACTATTGGTCAACCATGGAGGGCAATCGCATCAATCATGTCAAGAATTGTCACCTCTGCCATGTTTATGCATACAAGATAAATGCTTCGCCTTAAGAATTACACACACTCTATGTGCCATGGCCATTTTCAAGGTCAAGTATAGATATCATTAGCCTAATTACTCTAAAGATATCCAACAATCATCACTTCATACCAATCGCCATTGATTATTTTAGTAAGTAAGTGGAAGCCTTATCTTATTCAAGTGTTACTAAAGGGGTAGGGGTCAAGTTTATCAAGAGAGATATCTTGGCCAGATACAGGACACTAGAAATGATCATCACCAACAATAGTAGAAATCTCAACAACAAGCTTATGATAGAGTTATGCCGATAGTTTAGGATCATCCATAGGAACTCTACCCCTTATCGACCCTAGATGAATGGGGTTGTTGAAGTAGCCAACAAAAATCTCAAAAGAATAATTAAAAAGATGGCTATTACATATAAGGATTGGCATGAGATGTTGCCATTTACACTCATGGCTAATCGACCTTCTGTCATAACATAGATAAGAGCAATGCCTTATTCCTTAGTATATGGCACTAAATCAATATTATTGGTGGAAGTTAAGTTCTCATCTCTTAAAGTGCTATCAGAAACTCAGTTGGATGAGGTTGATTAGGTAAAGAAGTGCATCGAGCAGTTAAACTTAATTGATGAGAAAAGATTGATTGCCTTATATCATAATCATTGCTATTAATAAAGAATGGCTTGAGCTTTTAACAAAAGAGTATGTGATGTGCCTAGGAACTTAGTTATCACTAAGGCTTATTATAGGAGATTAGAATTTAATGAGTCTTTCAAAATATCAAAGAAAATAGAATGGGAAGGTCACCAAACTGAATATAGTAGCTAATGTGAAGTTGCTCGAAGGATACAACTCACCTACGAACACAACACGACTTGGCACTTCACTTGATGTAACGCACAAGTTAATGTTAAGGTCCACCTATCACCAATCTTTACCTATTTAGCAAGATTAGATAAGAGTGTATAGAAATGGACTTGGTGAGGAATATCTCGTAAGGACCAAGAATATTTAATATTTGTGAGGAATAATCTCTTCTTTTTTTTTTTTTTAAGCTATAAGGAAAATAGACTATTTATAGTAAGTCCTCAAGGTAATATTACAAATGAGGAAAATTACAAAAAGGCATAAATGAAAAGGAGATTTCTAGTATATATGAAAAAGGGTAAAAAGGACAAATGACAAAAGGAGTAAAAGTATAGTGTCAGGTTAAAAGGACAGGTGGTAGCTCATCAGTGGTTCCATATAAAGGATTATATAGGTGTAGCAGCTAAGCTGGATCATGATGTAGTAGCCACAAGGGTTGCTAAGACGAGTAAAGGATGTTGTAAGTATGAATAAGAAACTAAAAGAGAAGTATTTAGCCAGCAAGGGCTTATGCCTTTGCACTCGGTAGCTAAAGGTCTGAGTAGGATTTGATGTGTAGGTCCTTGATTTACATCACTTAACAAAGAGGCCTTGACAAGAGAGTAGTTGGTGTCATCACAAAGGATAGAGCAGAGCAGGGTGCACCGATCCGAAGCTCTTAAAGAGTTTAGCCACCATTCTTTTATGTACAGTTTCTCATGCTTGGCAGGTTAATGAGAGAGAATTCTCTAAGTGAGGGACTAGAGGCCTTTGAGGCATGTTCGAGCAAGTAGGCTAGAAGTCGATAACCTATCAACTCCCCAAGGTTGTTGAAGATTTGCCCTCAAATCATAGTCTTCATCTACATTTGCATATAGTACATAGGTTGTTTGGTCAGTGACATTAAATCTTGTAGATACACCACACCCTTCGAGTAGCTCAACCTCATAGCCATTGTCATTGATACTCTTAAGGATCCTAGAGAGCCTATCTGTTTTGGGGGGATAGCTTGTTTGTCCTCTTGCCAGGGAAGTGTTCTTTGATAAGGTGGATCTAGACAAGGTCACTAGGGGTATAAATAACTTGCCTCTTTCCTTAACTTCCTTACTCCTTCTATTAGGCTACAATCTTGGCCAGTTGTTCGGTAACCTTCTGATGCAACTTCTAGAACTCCTTAGCATGATGTAGGCAAGATTGGCTTTCCCCTTGTATGGTCAAGTTGATAATCAGATCCAAGGGTAAGTTCGGGTTAAGTCCATAAACGACCTTAAACTACGATCTTCTTGTCGAGTTATGAGTTGAGTGATTGTAAGCAAACTCAATGATAGGTAAGCATAAATCTTAGTCATGTGAATTCTTCCCAACAGCTACTTGTAGGAGGTTACCGACTGTCCTATTTACAACTTCAGTTTGGTCGTCTCTCTAGAGGTAACAAGAAGTACTAAACATGACCTAAGTGTTAGGCTTCTTCTACAGGGTCTTCTGGAAGAAACTCGTGAACTTCGAGTCACAATCGGATACAATACTTTTTGGCACTTTATGCAATCGCATAATTTCCTACAAAAAGTGGTTAGCAACAAATAAAGCATCATTAGTTCTTTGGTAAGGGATGAAGTGGCTCATCTTGCTGAATCAATCGACCACCACCATAATTGAGTCATGTCTTCTTGGCATTTAGGGATAGTTGAGCATGAAATCTATGCTCAGGTCGATCCATGGGCACTCAGGTATAGGTAGGGGTATGTACACTTCATATAGCTTTCTCCTTCCTTTTGCATGTTAGCTTAAAGGAGCATTTCTAGGTTTTCACAAATTGACTCCAATTTAGGGTTGTTAGTCCCTTAGAGACGCTTTTGCCTAAGTTAGTCATCTTAGAGAAGCACTTCCAAGTTTTCTCAATCGATTCTTATTTAAGGTTGCTAGTTCCTTAGAAACGCTCCTACCTAGGTTAGCTAGCTTAGAGGAGCACTTCTAGGATTTCCTAATCGATTCTCATTTAGGGTTGTTAGTCCCTTAGAGATACTTACGCCTAAGTTAGTGAGCTCGAAGGAACATGATTAGGTTTTCTGAAATCGATTCTAAATTAGGGTTGCTAGTCCCATAGAGACGCTCCTGCCTAAGTTAGTTAACTTAAAAGGGCATGACTAGGTTTCAAATCGATCTTTCTAGCCAGCTCCTAAGGCGCTAGACCCTTCTAAACTCACTTTTGAGTCTTGACCAATTGTTAGAGTGCCTTTTATCTCTTTCACCTTTCACCTTTCACCTTTCACCATTCACCAAATCCGTAATGGATCAAGCATAGGACAACTAGCTACTTGTAGCACTTATTAAGGTAATTTTGCCCTTAGGGTAAAAATGGTGTCTCTTTTTGCCTTTATAATAAAGTTTTACTTAAACTATACCATAAGGAAGGACATTGTAAACACCTCATTTTTATCCCACTGTAATTTTAATTTATTTTTTTAAGAATAAGGAAAAAGAATCTTAATTTAGAAAATTTAGAAACGTGCAAGACATATAAAATTTAGAAAAAAATATAAAATTCAGAGAAAATACGTAAAAATAAAATACTTAGAAAAAGTACAAAAAGTAGAAAAAAGAAGAAGAGGTAAATAGTTTAAAATAAGAATAGGAAATATTAATAGATTTAATACTTTTTTGGGTCTTAAATAATAAAAGTAACAAAGGGGATTTTGAACTTGGACTTATATTTAAATCTAACTTAGGTCGACTTAGTCCATATATGAAATTTGATTGCATATATGGATAAGACACAGGCTAACGACCTAAGGATACTACACCTAGACTTAACATTGCATATGAGTTAAAGGTCATGGGTTCAAATCTTACAATAAGAACATTATGCCTTTTTCTTTTTTCATAGAGCACAGATGATACACAGTGTTACCCAGATGGATCTCATGGTAATATGTCAGCATTTCTAATATGTGTTTGGCTATGTATCATGATACGTAGCACAACACCATTAGCCATGCATATTGATGTAGTGTTATGTTTGCATTTCTACCACATATTAAAGCTACGTACCTTGTTAAGACAAGTAGCATAACCTCGTTGGTTTATGCGGCTAATGTGGCACTACATTAGCTTTCTCTTTCCCCCATTTTCCTCCTCTTTCCCATCCTTTCCTTTTCTTTCTTGTACATTCCTATCCTAATGCCCTTGGTTCTTGGCTATTTTTGATCAAGTTCTTAACATTGTTTTACCAAATCAATGAAGAAATTGTGATAAACACATGCCCTACTTTGAATACCATATAGTAACTTGTCTAAATTCATCCATTATTGTAATCAAAATCAAATCAAGAGTAGTAAGAAGCATAGATGCACAACTTAAATACCCAAGTTGACCATGCTTGATTTAAGATTCAAATTGAATATTGAAGCTTCCATTGCTTCATTCTAGCAAGTTCATGCACGAATCATTGCTCTTTGACCAACAATTTACCTAAATTCAAAGTAAATTGTGCAAACTAAGCTTAATCGAACTCTCGATTTTTATTTTTGAATTCAATAATAGATTTGAACTTGCCATGATAATGAGAGTTTGTTTACTATAAATTGGGCAGTAGGGATTTATTTTTAGGACCAAGCATCACATTTGCAAGCTCTTAAACACTCATCCCAATCTTTCTCTCTCTACATCTCTCTCTCTCTCTCTCTTGTTGTTTTTAAGTAAGCCCTTTACCACTACAAACATCCTTACACTCATAGCTTCAAAGCCCAATCTTTTCCTTACCTTGCCATGTCTCCCAACTATGTCTTTAAACCACTAGTGTGAAGCCCTAACCCTAATTGCAACTAGCACTTCAAACACCTACTACCAGTAAATCCCATACGAAATCACTAGCATGGCCAATTGCTCCATCCCTTAAAGCCTAGGACCACTTCTCACTTTAACTTCCAGAAACCACCATTTTTACAACCTCATCACCACTACTGACCACTATTGCCATTTACTACCTAAATTACCTCTAAACACTAAGGCATCAAGCTTACCCTCCTATTCCTAATAAAAATCCTCACAAATCCTCTATCACTTGCTCATTTTGGTATCTGATGCCACTAGGATCAAGCACTGTTCATGCCCGTTGCAACCTTTAACCTACAACCCATAAGCTTACTCGAATTTAACTTGCCAACCCAACCTACAACCGTTTGAACCAACGCATGTATTGTCCAAGTTCGGCATTGTCTTGCTCATGTTTTTATTTGGTTTCATGTATTTTTTTATTTTATTTATTTATTTACTGTAATTTTGTTGTAATTTAAAAAAATACGGAAAGAAAGAAAAGAAAAGAATAAGATGGGAAAGCTTAGTTTACTTTTTCTTTTAATTTTTCGATCAATACATAAATAGAATAAGAAATATAAAAAATAAAAATATGAAAACGATAAAAAATAAAAAAAAATGAATAACATTTTGTCACATTGCAAAACACCATTTTTCAACAAAAATGAAAATAAAATTGATCTTTTCAAAATTAGGACCTTTCTTAGAATTTTTTTCAAAAACTAAAAACAAACTAAATTTAGGACCCTTTAGAAATTTTCCTTATATAACTTGAATCAAGTTAAAAATGTAAATCTAACTATTTTTTAAGATTAAAATGAATCAACTTACTTATGTTTTTAGAAATAAACTACAAAAATTTGATCCTGAATGGTAAGTACATAAGCACTAATATAAAATTATGAGGCAACTTAAAATATGGAATAATTTGCCTTTCCACTTTTTAAAAAACTATTCTTTTTGTATATTCAAATGAATGGACTTAGTTGCTTGTGAATAAATTTTGTAGGGTATTATTGGAGGATAAATTTAAATTTGAAAAATTAAAAGCAGTACTGGTTAAGAGTTTTAAAAAGTTAGCCTTTGGACTAAAAAATCTAGTTTTCAAGACCATTTAAAAAAATTGATTTTATCGAAAGACTGGTAGCTAAGTTATGATAAATCTACTAAATTGGTTATAACTTAACTTTTTTTTCTCGACTTTAGTCAGGCGGTGACTTCAAACAATTTTAAAAATAAAAAAGAAAAAACGAAGTTTTTTCTTAACTCTTAATTAAGGGTTAGTATTGAATAGGTTAGGGTTCAATACTAATTGGGTTAAGGAAAATAATAAAATTAAGAAAAATTCATGCTTAACAATAGTCCAACAAGTACTTTAATTAGCCTAGACAACAATTACAATATGGTCCATAGTTTAGCTCGCTAACATACATACATAAGGTAATACAAGGTAATGATGGCTTAGCAACAATAGTTTGATGATTGATTCTTGACTATCCAACAAGAAGCAACTCAACAATTTCACTAATATGCTTCGAGCCAAGAGCCTGGCTATTCAATTCTCAAGGATAGCAGCTTGGCTTAGCACTTAAATCAACTTAGTAAGGTAAGGAAAATAGTAGCTTAGTGCCATCCGTTGTTCAACAAATTTTCCGGACACTAATTAGTTCGGTGATAGTCTACCTTAGCTCAGACATGCAAGCTCAACAAAATTATCACAACGATAGCACAAACATACACTCTAATTCACTGGACATAATAACCCATAAGCACGTGCCAGCTTAGCTTTGACCAAATAGCCTACACACTTGCTACCATCAATAGCTTGGCATGATAGCAATTTCTTATTAGCTTAATAGTTGTAAAGATTTCAAAGGTCAACTCATCTTCTACCCCAATTTTAAAGATAGCACTTCGGCTTATACAACAATATAGCAACTTAGTGAAGTAGATGAGCTTAGAAGGAGTTTCTATAGCATATATACCTCGATTCCAAATGTGCTCGCAAACTTTCAAGTTCAATGCTAGTACCCTTGACACCTCAATACCTTAGATCAATACTTAATTCAACTCGGCATGTACTTAGTCATAATAGCTTGAATTATAATACACTCCAACAAAGTTTTCTTGGCTTCATCAAGTAGTTCAAAAAATTCAGGATAGCTTAGACATGCAATCTCAGGTCGTCAACTTGGAGTTAATTTAACTCAATCAAACAATTGTGATAGCTCGGACATGTACAAACACTTCAATTTGAACCTAACAATTGCTAGGTCATACAAAGCAATAGTTTGGCACAATTAAAACAACAACTATAGTCTTGGCAATTGAAGAAACGTACAATACTTCAGCTCCACTATTATGTAGTTTAGCCAATAAGTATCAGCACAACACTATTCGTGAGCTTGTTCCATACGCACTTTAGCTTAGTTAATGCTATGTCAGTAGCTTAGAATGTACACAAAAGCAACATAGTAGCTCAACTACTACACCACAACTCAATAGTACATCGGTAATCAACCCACACATAGTTTAAGGACACTCGATGTATATATACTGAGCTCACTTGCAATTAGCTAGGTATGGTAGCTTGAAAAATAAGATGACCAATAAGTTAGATCAGCTCTTATGCTCGCGATTGTCTAAAATAGGGCAACTCGGTTTAGAACACTTTGTCAACTCTGATTCGCACTAGATAGTTGTAATTTTCTTAAAAACTCACTACTATGACTTTAAAACAAGAATAGAATGAGCAACTAGTACAATCATACTTCTTTAAGTAAGGTATGACTCCAACACAACATAAACACTTGGTTCTTCAAAGCAACTGTAGTCAGTTTCACATGGATTGTAATATACAATTACATAAGCTCGAATTCTAGTTAACAGCAATCTATTCGATCTTTGACTCCACTTACACACTTTCAATTCACACAATATACCTCGATTAAGTACACTATAGCTCCTTTGGCTACTTTAGCTCAATAATTGAACAGCGATGTAATTTAAATCAATTCAGCACACTCAAAGTGTACAAACTCTTCTCTTAACAGTTGAACATAATTAGATAATAACTTGGCAATCTAATTCATACAATAAGGAAACAACTATTGACTAAAGTCATAGCTACAACTCGGGATTCTAGCTCTATTGCACCTTCAAGACTACTGGACAAGGGTTTTGGTACAATGCACACACAAAATGACAAACTTGATACCAACACTCAATGATAACCACCAATGACATAACTGGACCAAAGGCACGTAGCCATAGTCCTAGATCAAATCAAAACCACTACCCTATTGTAGTAAGTAAATACCACTACTATAAGCTGCGTGCGGTATGACACAACATCACATATCAACTATAATATCTAGCTCATACAACACTAAAGAGAACCACCACTATCGTCAAAAGAGCACTTATATGAAACCTAGGCCACTCCACGCACAAGGCGTTACCACAACTATTACAACCCCATGGATTCAAGAAATCTTATGACATACTCCCAAATCACCAATCGATTATTCAAGCCCTTCAATCGAGTACCATTCACAACAACAATAACTAACCTAACAGACCTTAACAAGTGGTTCAATGTTTGAAATGGATGTCCTTGACTGGATCTAGAGCACATATCAAGTAATGCATAGCCACCATTATAAAACCCTAGCTATAACACCTGTCATACACCAGTATTGTTACTGTAGTACACAATTGGACACCCAACACTGCTACGACTAGCTCATGTGAGAATAGGTCACATGCCCATAAGATGAATCAAACCCCTTTGTCCCTCAATGTATATCCAAACAACCCTTAACACGTGCACAATAGCTATAGTGAATGCATAGTAAAGCTATTGATTATTCCCTTAATGTCTCACATATTGGTATGAAATTTCCTTATACCGAAACCTTCCAACAAATCAACAACTACAACAACCACTCATAGCAACTTTAACACACTCATTGTAGTAGCTACGAGAGGAACAAAGTAGCCATCAACATTATGCACACAAAAAATTCACTAAATCTTATGCACTCCCTCTAGGAACCACGCTTTGATACCAGCGAAGCTAATGCATCTCTAGAGTCACACATACGGAGGTAACACCACAACAAATGGAAACAAGAAAATAAACGAGGGGTTTAGCAAATCCATAAGTAACTTAGCTGGATATGACATACCAACTAGATCCTACATGGCCTACAACTCACCGGTCCAAGTGATAAGGTTGCTCACTACAATCCTTACTAAAGGGATTAATAAGAGTAGGTAAAGAGAACTTTCTAAGAGAAAAGACTTAAGTGTTTATCATTAATATGCCAAAATCTATCTAGAACCCTATACAAGCATCTTATTTATACATAATGGCAAATTTGTAAGTAAAATGACTAAAAGGATGCCTTAGTGGCATTCCTTATAAATATAAAATAAACATGAGGCCAATTTAAGAATAATACAAGAAATAGGAAGTTCAAATAGCACATGTAAAAGTAAATAGTCAAATGAGCTACTCGAGTGAAGAGGAGATGAGCTAGGTTGATGAGTTGTATAGCCCAAAACTTAGCATTTAGTTAGGTCAATACCTTGAATCCTATCATATTCTTAATTGGTAGAGTTGAGGATATTAGTTAGATAGTATTGGTTTAGAAATTTTGAAAATTAACCTAAATTAAAAGATAATTTAAAGGCTAAATTAAGGGATAAATTGAAGACTCAATTAGAGAAAGTTTAGGATAAATATCCTCTACACAAGACTAAACTCAAAGTATCAATAAGTTAATATCAAGCTAGATTATCCATATACATATGATTTTGGTAATATTTATCCACATTAAGCTAAATAGCTGAATAGGAGCACTATGTTAACGAGTAAGTTAGGGGACGATCAGTTGGCTAGGTAAATGGATATTTGTGTACCTCGATTAAACTTATGTCTACTCTTAACTTTATAGGCTTTGTGATGTTTTGGCTTAGCTGAGCTTGGTTGCAAGTTTGATATGCTACTTTATGAGTTATGTGGAGCTTCTTTTTATGCTTGTCACTGATTGAATGATGTTTAGATATTAGGCTTGTTAGTTGTGATTATGTTGATAAGTGTTTATGTGACATTCACTAGGATTTATTCTAACTTAAAAAAGAATGTAGGAACTAACTCTACCTCCTATGGTATCAACTTAAGTGAACCCGTGTTGCAAACCATGACTAAGAATAGATAAGGTCGGTTGCTGGATGCGTTTGAGCTTACAAAAAGCCTAAAAGAAATAATGGGGAATGGTGCGAAATAGGACAAATGTGAATGAAGAAGTAAGCCAAAACTCAAAAACAACTCTAATGGATATGATGTACCAATGGAACTTCTGAGAACTCATGGTACAATTTGATATGATGTATGAATCGGTTTGATGAGGTTATTGTCTACCTAGCGTTAGTCAATTATTAGGATAAGAGTTATGCTAAGAGTAAACAAGCAGTATTTACTAAAGGAAGGAAATACTTAAGTATATTAAGGATAATCTCTATATCTCCTTACAACTATAATTACAAGGGTATTTATAACCATAAGTTAGGCAACTTGCCCAAAAAGGAAAAGACAAAAAGGGCATTTCCTAAGGAAGTAATGTATAAGATACAAAGGGGGTAAAAATGAATATACAAGGAAAGCAATAATTCGCACAATAAATTCTACACATGATACTATACACATAGTGATACTGCGTTGGAGATGCTATTAGAAGATGTAGACAAAAAGTACAAATAGCTTGCTTATTCGAGCAAGGGTGGCTTGTTCAGTCCAAGCTCTTTCTCCCAGCATCTTGGTAGGGGTATGGTCAAGTAAGAAATTGACTAGGTGTACAAGAGAATGAAGATGAACCATTGTCTCAACCTTTCTCTTCTTAGCATACGAGATGTGAGAAATAGGTAGTCATTCGGCTCGGTAGGTAGAATAGGTTGGCAAGCAGATACTCGGCCTCCACATGAGTTGGCTAGAACAGGAGGATTCATCTTACTAGTCCCTCTACTCCTTAGGCTTAGCTGTAGGTCAATGGTCCAGTAGCCTAATTTCCGTAATTCCCTCTGAGTTATTTTGGATTTGGGATCAAATCTAAATGGTCTCCATTCAACTCTCCATTAGGGTGGTATGGACTGAGGTCAGCAAAGTTAAAGGTATTAAAAACCCTATAGTCCTCCTGCAACTCGAATCTGTATGCATTATCATTGATCTTTTAGAAGATTTTGAAAGGTCATTCAGCAGTTATAGATAATTTGTTCCTCTTCTTGTTCGGGAACCATTCCTTACTGAGGTACAGCCATACTAAGTCTCTAAGCTAGAATTATTTAACTGTCCTACCCTTGGTCTTCTCCTACATTCTTCTAACCGCTTAGTCGATGTGCTAAGTGACTTTATCATAGATGTGCTAGAAGGATTGTGCTCTAGCCGAGGCACCAAGGTCCTCTTGTGTGGGTGTAGATATAAGGGTGTGCTCGAGGGGAAACTCAGGATTGAAACTATAGAACACTTCAAAGGGAGTTTGCTTAGTGGTGCATATATTATTTGATTGTAAGCGAACTTAACCATTTGTAAGCAAATGTCCCAATCAACTAAGTTCTTACCTACTATAACTTAGAGCAATGATCCTAAAATACGATTAACCATCTCTGTTTGGCCATCAGTTTGGGGTTGACAAGAAGTACTAAATAGTAGTTTGGTCCCCATCCGATGCCACAAGGTCCTCTAAAAATGGCTTAGGAACTTTAGGTCTCTATTGAAGTTTACACTTCTTGGCATACTGTATATCCGCACAATCTTCTGCAAGAAAAGAGAAGCAATAGCCAAAGCATCATTAGTTTGGAGCAGGGCACAAAATGTACCATTTTATTGAATTGATCTACGATGACCACTATAGAATCTTTACCCTAGATAGTTCATGGTAGTTCGAGAACAAAGTCCATGCTCAATTTAGTCTACAGCTTTGTCAGGACAGGTCATGGTATTACTTTCCCTTGCTTGGCTCGACACTTAGCCTTCTTGTACATGGCACAACTGTTGAATGCTCAATACACATCTCTCCTCGTCCTCAGCTAGAAGAATTGACCATTTAACAACTCACAGGTCCTTCTTTCTTTGAATTGCCTAGAGAGTCCTCCACTATAGGCTTCCTTGATCAGTAATTCTCTTAAGGAACAAGTTGGTACGCATAGTTTCCTACCTTAAAGCAAGTAACCTTCCTCTGTATGATACTTGTCTATTGTCCTTCCATCAATGCATCGCATGATTATAGGTCTAAAGTGTGGATCCCTAGAATGCTATTATTTAATAATTGTAAACCCAAATAGTCTGGTTTATAGTTTAGTTAAAAGCGCATGTCTCCTCGAAAGAGCATCTATAACTACGTTGCTCTTTCCTTGCTTATATTTAATCTCAAAATTGAATCCTTCAAGGAATTCTACCCATCTCGCTTGCCAGTTCGATAACTTCTTCTGACTTTAGAGGTACCTTAGAGATTCATGGTTAGTGTAGATGACAAACTCTCCTAACATTAGATAATGTTGCCATACTTACAATGCTCGGATCAGCATCAAGAGTTCTTTGTTATACATAGAGTAATTTAATTGTAGTCCTCTAAGCTTTTCATTATGGAAGGCAATTGATTGGCCTTCCTGTGTTAGGATAACACCTATCCCAATGCCTGACGTGTCACATTCCAGCTCAAATATTTTTTCAAAGTCAGGTAGAATCAACACCGAAGTAGAGGTCAACCTCTCTTTTATCTTAGCAAAGCTCTTCTCCACCCTTTCTCCCCATCAAAAGTTAGTGTTCTTTTTTGTGAGCTCAATAAGAGGCGCGGCGAGGGTGCTAAAATTCTTGATGAATTGTTTGTAAAATGAAGACAGTCCATGAAAACTTCTTATGTTGTCACAAGTAGTAAGAGTCGGCCAATTTGCAATTGCTTGGATCTTTTCATGTGTACATATAACATGTGGGTACATGTGAAGTATTTATGTATGGATTCTAGTAAAATACATAGTATAAGTATAAGTATAANTTATCAAAATCTAATGATAAGACAATTTCCTTATCACCTCTTCACTTATACTACATATGGACAATTTTTCACAAGATTTCATAAGCTTAACTTTAATAAACGAGACAAGACCACTCCATGGCCTAAAAAGACTTCCAATGGCAGATTTAGACAAGGGAGAAAGGGGGGCCATGCTCTTGTCATTCAACCATCAATCACTTCCTCCTACACATCACTATTCACCCCTTAATGCTTACATCATCAAGAGTTGCAATTGTTGACTTTGTGTAAGCTACAAGATAACACTTTCAAGGCATTTAAACACTCACTCTCCCTCCATTCAAACCGGTCACTCTCTCCATCATTTCCCTCACTTTCAATTTCACTTTCACATCTTCTTTCTCTCCTTTGAAACAAACATAAAAGGGGGAAACAACTTTACCCCACAAAATCAACTTTCCTTCCATTTTTGAAGCTTCACTCACGGCAACTTTTTCTTTTGTTCTTATGTTATTTTCTTCCACCATCTAAGACCTTCTAAGACCCTTAGAACCTTCCACAAATCCCCTTCCAAAAGACCAAAAGATTCAAGTTTCAAAAGGTGGCAAAAAGGAGGAGGCAAAGTTAAGAGCTTAAGTGGAACCCTAGTGCACAACCACAAAACTTTGCTTTAAGGACGAGTAAGTGTTTCTTGTGATCTGTAGATTAGTATTTATGTTAGGAGACTTTGATTTCTTGAAGATATAAGTAAGGTTTAAGTTATTATAGCACCAAAAATCGTTTTAAGAAACAAATAATGAAACCCTTACATAAAGTTGAAACATGAACATGTAAAGTTGGTGTTTTGTAAAGACATTTGTTTAATACTTTGAATGGAAGATTTTAAGCTAAGAAAATCTTGAAATGAAAACTTTAATGGAGGATAAGCATGCTGGACATGAGGGTTCCATAGTCATTTAGATGTTGATTTTGTTTCCATTAAGTTAAACATGCTCAAATCTAGACTTAAGTTAAGGAAAAATCCATCACATGAAGTTTTATGAAGAAACCAACTTTGTATGACATGAGCTATGATATGGGAGTTGTATTAAATATAAGGTCTACTATTTCTTTGTGTGGAACATAAGTTAAGGAATCATCTTATGAAAGAAAAGTTACGTTAAGATTTGTACATAAGTAGTTAAGTGCATAATCTACTACCTAAACTTAAGGAAATGATGAAACAAGTTGAAAAACCAAATGAGGACCTCTTGGAAACATCATGAACAGATCTGGAACGTGGGAAAAAGAAGCTCAAAAACATGATAAAAGTGAATGAACAAAGTGAAAAGATCAACCAAAGCAAGTATAGTAAGCATATAAAGCCTAAAACTCAAAACCGAGCTTAAAACTCTCAAAACAAGCCTAGAACTCTAAGTTGGGCCTTCAATGAAATTTTGAGCAGCACCTTAAAGTGCCAAGAGAGGTTGTTTTGAAGCCCATAAGAAATCCACCTAAGGCCTCATAAGCCCACTAAAGTCACTAACTTTAGTTTGAACCAAAAACAAGCCCATTTGACAACTTAAGTCCAATAAAGGGCCCAAGAAGTGGTTGTCAGCCTTAGGAATATAAATCAAAGTTGTAAATTTGATCTCAAGGAGTATTTTAAGCTTAGGATAAAATCTTAAGACCAAGCCCAAAGGATTTCTCAAGCTATCAAAAAGCCCATTTACCAAATAAGGCCTAGAAGCACTCCAACACATGAGGAACGCTACTGTTTTGACCCATGGACATATTTTCATTGCTCATTTCAAAAATCTAACCTCACCACGTTAAAGTACACTAGAAAACGATGAAGATTGACTATAAGATCATAAAAATTGGATTTAAAATGAGAAAGTTATACGCGATTGAACTTTTAAGTAAAACCGGGAAAAATTATGAAACCAAGTCCAAAGTATAACTTAAAGGGTTTTAGCTTAGTTTTCAAGGTTTTAGTTTAGTTTTTTCGGTTTTATTTCAAATCCTTATAGTATCGTATTTGCGATGTCCAAGGGACCCGGCTTTGGGGAGACGACCTATCCCGGATTATTTTGATTGATCCGCATGGCTGAGTGGGTAAATTCCCGATGACTCTTTACTTGATTGTAATTGTAGAATAGATGCACCTAAACTTATATATATAAATTTGGATGCTTGTGGGATATGGGAGATGCATGTGTATGAATTTTTGGATGAATGTGATGACTTGTTAATTATATTTAATAAGGGGAATTGTTTGCATTATATATACATGTGAATTGTATGGAATGAAATTGTCTGATCACCTTGAAAATTGAGATAATCACTTATCTGATTAAGAAATCAAAATGAATCATGCATACCCTATATTGCATACGGATAACATCGACTGCCGCTTCACGCAGAAGATGGGAAGAGACTCACAGGAAGGAATATGAGTTTCCTGCAGGATTGGGCACTAACTACGCCATCATATATATTGAGTCTCTGTCTTAAGCTGATGGGCTTACTAGGCGCCGGGAGATGCTAACCCTCGGCGAGGGGCCGAGTCTTGTGGCTTCTGCTTATGGCATGTGATTGTGGATTGCGGAGGCCACTATACCGCTAGACTTGGGATTTTGAAAATATGATTTATTATTCGGTAATGAAAGTATATATATGTATATATATACATAGTTTTGTTTCGACTTAAGCACAATAGTGCTAATGAATTAAAACCCAAGGTCTAGAACCCAGATTTTGGTTTGGGTTGGTTAATTATCTCCAAACCCCGACTTCAGGGGGCGTAATTCTGAGTCGTATACAATTCCTAGGTCACTGCATTCATTGTTTGGCATACTGATTGTTCATGCATTCATATGATTGTGCATCTAATAAATTTTTGTCATGCAGTATTGATGAGGGTAATTATCTCACTAAGCGTAAGCTTACACCCCAACAGTTCTTTTCCTTGTAGGTTGATCGATAGTTAGGAATGGGATAAGAATCGAGTGCAGAGTGCTACCATTAAATCAATATGGTGAAAAGCTTATGTAGTTACTTTAAAATGCTTCAAAAAATGACTAATATTTCAATTAAGTTTAGTATCTTTAGTAAGTTTAGAATTTTCTAGAATTGTCTATCTTATTTCGCTATTTTGGTAGGGGATACCGATTCTCTGCGGTTCTGAGGAATTGTGGAAAAATTGATATCCATAATTATTTATATTATATAATGAGTGAATGAACTAAAATTGAAGACTCTAGAAAATAACTATTTAGAGTCTTGCAATCTCTAACTTGCAAGGCGATTTTCTTATCATGGGTGCACACATGATATTGAAATTTGAGGCAATACTACTAGGCCCCTCTTAGGGTCGCTTCAAAACATACATCCGAAAATGATGAAAAACGACTATAAGCTTGTGAATATCAAGAATAAAATGAAAAAGTTACATACGATTAGCGATAAAGTTCAATTGAATGAAAAACTAATAGTAACCTAAGTAGAATTAGGTAAATAAATATCTAGAATCACTAGTTAACTCAATTATTTATTATCATTTTTATCTTGTAATGATCAGGTGGTCCTGACGAGGGTTTCGATCTCCCGCTAGATTATTAAGATTAGAATGGGACATCATGAACAAGTGAGTAATTACCCTCTGATTCCATGCTTGCGTGTACTTGTAGCTAGTGAATTTAAACGATTTTGTTAATTGAATATTGTGTGAGGTTTGGAAATGCTTGTGAGTGTTATTGTTTGTTGAACTGTGAATTTACCTTAAATACTGATAATGAATTGTTTGTCGCATAGTAGTATAGATAATGATTGTACTATTGTGCTATTGTTTGGTCATATGATAATCAGACTTAACTATACTGGACTGATAAAAAGAAATTGCAATATGCATTGACATGCATCATATATACATTAATTCCGGTAATTACATCATGTGGAGGTAAGGAGAGGCCATATGGGGGTTGTTATTTATAAGTATAATTGTTTAGTATGGTGCACTCGTACTATATGACCTTACCCTGGCTTTCGAGAACCCTAGGCATTGGAGGCACCAACCGTCTGACTAAGGGTTGAGTTTAGAAGCCTCCATTTAAGGGTAAGTGTGGACTGCAAGGGCCCACTCACAATTATACTTAGAACTTAGTTTTTAATTGAAATAAAGGTAATAATTTATTTAAATACGAAGCATGGAGTTTCGTAGAAAAGTAGGTTCTAATATAATACTCAGATCTAATTGGTACCGTATATACTCTAACCCTGACTTTGGAGGGTATTAAATCTGAGTTACATATAATAGCCAATTAACTATATGTATTGTTTTGGCATACTAATTGCTCATTCATTCAAATGCTTGTACATAATGTGTTTCTAACTTGCTTGTTAGTGTAGTTGAGGGTTTCCTTACAAGTGTTAGCTTACACCCTCTTAGGCTTTTGTTACAAGACTATCTTTTTGTTGACGCTGGCCATAGGATGCTAATGGTTCATATGGATACTCTAGGTGAGAGTGAGCCATTCAGAATGTCAAGAGAACATTAGCATATAAACTTTTATTTGTTTTTCATTTTGACAATGTTATAAGTACTGATGTATTAGATCCTAACTTAGTGTAAACTTTATAGTTTAAATGATATATATATATATATATATATATGAGTATGTGATGATATCATTTTGATTTGCATATTCTTAAGAGGTTAGTGGTTATAGAAGCCTTGTATATTGTATGAAGGGTCTATGATTGGAAAGGTAACCAATCTGTGGTCCTTCATGCTATATATGTCATCTACCATGACTAGACCGCCCCCCAAGTCATGATAGTGGCTATTGGAGCTGAATACCAGTTTAGTTCCAACTTTTCTCTAAAGAGTCTTCCAAAAATGGATAAAAAATTTTGTGTCCCAATTTGAGACAATAGTTTTTGATACCCCATGTAGTCAGACAACCTCCTACAAAAACAAATCAATAATATATAAACCATCATTAGTCCGATGGTACAGAATGAAGTGTGCCATCTTGCTGAAGCGATCAACTACAACAAAGATAGAATCTTTCTCTCTAGATTTCTAGGGCATCCTTAGAACAAAGTCCATGTTGAGGTTGGCCCAAGGTAAGGTTGGCATTGGTAAAGGCATATATTCTCCATAGGGTTCTCTCTTGCCCTTTGCACGTTTACACACCTTACAACTACTAACTACCTTATGGATATCCTTGGCCAAACCTGGCTAGTAAAAGTTCTCCTTCAACATATTAGTTGTCTTAGTTTCCCTAAAGTGGCCTGATAATCTACGGCAATGAGCTTCCTTGATCTATAGTTCACGCGTAGAATAGTTTGGTATGCATAGTCTTCAGTCTTTGAATAGATAACCATCCTTAAGATAATATCTCTTGATAGTAATTCCACTCCCTAAGCTATTCTATGATAGAGCAGAAATGAGGATCATGAGCATACTGCTCAGTAATAAGTGAAAATCCTAATAATTTTATTTGAAAAGTGGTTAGCAAGGTTTACTAGCATGATAGAGCATCAATGACTACATTTACACTTCCTTTCTTATGTTGAATGACGTGCAAGAACCCTTCCATAAACTTTAACCACCTTGCTTTCCTTTTTGAAAGCTTGTTCTAACTCCCTAGATGCTTTAAAGACTCATGGTCTATATAAATAACAAACTCTTAAAGCAACTCTCGATGCATCGTTTCCCAATTTAAAGGGCTTGTTGGAATATGGTAGTGAAATGATAAGCACCAAGGTGAGCTTCTCCTTGATCACCCTAAAGTTTTGCTTAGCTCATTCATTCTACCTGAATCCTTCATTCTCCTTTGTTAACTTGGTCAAGGGGATGGCTATAGTATTGAAGTTTTTGATAAATTACCTATAGAAAGAAGCTAGGCTATGAAAGCTTCAAACCTTAGCGACACTTTTTAGTGTCAGCCATTCTAGAATAGCTCGAATCATTTTTTCATCTACTTAGATTCCTTCCCTTAACACCACAAACCCTAGAAAAATTACTTCATTTTGGCAAAACTTACACTTCTTCAAATTCCCATATAACTTCTCAGTTCGTAAAATGTTAAATACTACTTGAAGATGTTGAACATGGTTGTTTAGGTCAACACTATATACCAGTATGTCATCAAAGTACATGACCACACATCTTTCGATAAAGGAGCACATCACATGATTCATTAACCTCACGAATGTGCTTAGTGCATTAGTAAGTCCAAACAGTATAACCATTCATTCGTAGAAAGGATGCCTAGTCTTAAAGGTAGTCTTCTACTCATCACCAGATCACATGCGAATTGGTAGTAGCTTCTCGCAAATCAATCTTCAAAAATATCCTGGCACCATAAAGTTCATCTAACATGTCATCAAGCCTTAGTATCAAGTATCTGTACTTGATAATAATTCAATTGATTACTCGGTTGTCGATGCACATACACTGTGGACCATCTTTCTTCAAAACGAGCAAATCTAGTACAATACAAGGGCTTATGCTCTCCTTCACATATCTTCAGTCCTTGAGTTCATCTACTTGTCTCTTTACCTCAATAGCTTGCTTAGGGTTCATTTTATACATAAGTTTGTTTGGCAAGGCAATGCCTAGTTATAGATTAACGTAATGCTCTATACTTTAGACTGGAGGTAGTCCCTTGGGCAATTCTTTAGGAAATAGATCAAAAGACTCATTTAATAGGCTTCTGATCTCATTTAGAACATTCTCCAAAGCTCTCACCTCCAATATCCTTCTAACCAACTGGAACATAGCTTCTTCAGCTTCATCGGTAGCTTAAAGCACTCTTCGACTCATTACTAAGGCTTTCTTCTTATAAGCTCGAGTGAGCTGGTTATGGGTTTCATTTACATGGGATGGGATCATAGATTGCAACACAATCTTCCTTCCGTCCTTAACAAAGGCATAGGTGTTTTTATAGCTGTCATGAGTAACACGTTGGTCGAGCAATCAGGGTTGTCTATATCAAGACCCAACAGTATCGTTGTCGTGGTAGGTCACCGTGTACCATATAAAGGTCTATTATCAACCACCTTACTAATCATAGGCCTTTCATATGACACACAAGGCTCCTTCCACTTTATGTTACCATTAGGCCCATAGACAAGTAATATAGAGTAATTCAACTAAAATTACTTGTATATTATAAATTAACTAATTGTATGGGCTTGTGAGACCCACACAAAAAAAAATATTACAAATAAATGCAGTTCATAATGGAATTGCATTAAATCTGTGTTGTGAGCAAAAACATAAAAGTATCTAAACGTCTATAAATCTATTACAAAATGTTCTCTTCGCTCTCTAATCGCTTCAACCCGTCCCTACATGAGACTTACCATGGGCATGCCTCAGCTCGGATTAGTGAAGAGGTTCTCCTGCATCAATAAAAATCTATAGGGGTGTAAGCTTAAGCTTAGTGAGATAAATAACCTCGTCAGTACCACATGACAAAAATTTATTAGATGCACAATCATATGAATGCATGAACAATCAGTATGCTAAAAAATGCATGCATGACCTAGGAACTACATACAACTTAGAATTATGCCCCCTGAAGTCGGGGTTTAGAGATAATTAATCAACCCAAACCAAAATCCGAGTTTTAGACCTTGGGTTTTATTTCATTTGCACTATCGTGCTCATGCCAAAACAAAACTCTCTCTCTCTCTCTCTATATATATATGTATACTTCCTTTACCGAAATCAAAACATATTTTTAAAATCTCAAGTCTAGCGGTGTGGTGGCCTCCACAATCCACAAACACCCGCCCTAAGCAGAAGCCACAAGACTCGGCCCTTCGTCGACGGTTGGCATCTCCTAACGCTTAGTAAGCCCATTAGCTTAGGACAGGGACTCAATATATGTGATGACATAGCTAGTGCCCAATCCTACAAGAAACTCGTATTCCTATGAGTCCCTTCCAATCTTTTGCATGAAGCGGTAGTCGGTGTTATCCGTATGCAATATGGGGAATGCATGATTCATTTTGATTTCTTAATCGTATAGGTGATTAACTTAATTTTCAAGATGATCAAACAATTTCATTCCATACAATTCATATGTATATATTAGTACAAACAATTCCCATTATTATGTATATAATTAACAAGTCATCACATTCATCCATAAGTCCATACACATGCATCTCCCATATCCCATAAGCATCTAAATTTATATATATAAGTTTAGGTGCATCTATTCTACAAGCAAAATCAAGTAAAGAGCCATCGGGAATTTACTCACTCTGCCATATGGGTCAATCAAAGTAATCTAGAGGCAAGTCGTCTCCGTACACGGTATCCCCTGGTCATTGAAATAATATTTATAAGGGATTGAAATATACTCTTGACTAGTTTTCGAAATTTTTCCCGGTTTTTACCTAAAGTTCAATCACGTATAACTTTTTTGTTTTAAATCTGATTTTTATGATCTTATAGTTAATCTTCATCACTTTTGAGTGTACTTTAACGTGGGGAGGTTAGATTTTTGAAATGAGGCTTACAATTCTGTCCATGGGTTAGAATAGTAGCGTTCCTCATGTGTTAGAGTGTTTTTGGGCCTTGTATGGTAAATGGGCTTTTTTTATAACTAGAAAAATCCTTTGGGCTTGGTCTTAAGATTTTATCCTAAGCTTAAAATACTCCTTGAGATCAGATTTACAACTTTTATTTATATTCCTAAGGCTAACAATCACTTGATGGGCCCTTTAGTGAGCTTAAGTTGTCAAATGGGCTTGTTTTTTGTTCAAACTAAAGTTAGTGACTTTGGTGGGCTTATGGGGCCTTATGTGGATTTCTTATGGGCTTCAAAACATCCTCTCTTGATGTTCTAAGGTGTTGGTCAGAATTTTATTGAAGGCCCAACTTAGAATTCTAAGCTTGTTTTGAGAGTTTTAGGCTCGGTTTTGAGTTTTAGGCTTTGTGTGCTTACCATACTTGCTTTGGTTGATCTTTTCACTTTGTTCATTCACTTCTATCATATTTTTAAGCTTCTTTTTCCTACATTCCAGATCTATTCGTGATGGTTCCAAGGGGTCCTCACTTAGTTTTTCAACTTGTTTCATCATTTCCTTAAGTTTAGGTAGTAGATTATGCACTTAACTACTTGTATCCAAATCTTAACTTAACTTTTCTTCCACAAGATGATTTTTTTTTAACTCATGTTCCACACAAAGAAATAGAAGATCTTATATTTAATATAACTTCCATATCATAGCTCATGTCATACAAAGTTGGTTTTTTCATAAAACTTTATGTGATGGATTTTTCCTTACTTAAGTCTAGATTTGAGCATGTTTAACTTAATGGAAACAATATCAACATCCAAATGACTATGGAACCCTCACGTTAAGCATGCTCATCCTCCATTCAAGTTTTTGTTTCAAGACTTTCTCAACTTAAAATCTTCCATTCAAAGTGTTGAACAAGTGTCTTTACAAAATACCAACTTTACATGCTCATGCTTCAACTTTAATGTAAAGGTTTCATGAGTTTGTTTCTTAAAATGGTCTTTGTTGTTATCACAACTTAAATCATAATTATATCTTCAAGAAATCAAAGTCTCTTAACATAAATACTAACCCACTAATCACAAGAAATACTTACTCATCTTTAAAGCAAAATATGGTGATTGTACACAAAGGTTCCACTTAAGCTCTTAACTTTGCTTCCTCTTTTGCAACCTTTTGGAACCTGAATCATTTAGTCTTTTGGAATGGGGTTTGTGGAAGGTTCTAATGGTCTTAAAAGATCTTAGATGGTTAAGAAAAAAAGACACAAGAACAAGAGGGGAAGTTGCCGTGAGTAAAGTTGGAAAAATGGAAGAAAAGTTGATTTTGTGGGGTAAGGTGGTTTCTCCCTTTTATATTTGTTTCAAAGGAGAGAAAGAAGATGTAAAAGTGAAATTGAAAGTGAGAGAAGTAATGGGGAAAGTGGCCGGTTGGAATTGAGAGAGAATGATTGTTTAAATGTCTTGAAAGTGTTGTCTTGTAGCTTACACAAAAGTCAACAATTGCAACTATTGATGATGTAAGCATTAAGGGTGAATAGTGATGTGTAAGAGAAAGTGATTGATGGTTGAAAGACAAGTGCATGGCCCCCCTTTCTTCCTTGTCCAAATCTGCCGTTTAAAGTCCTTTTGGGCCATATAATGGTCTTGTCTCATTTAATGAAGTTAAGTATATAAAATCTTGTGAAAAATTGTCCATATGTAGTATAAGTGAAGGAGTGATAAAGAAAATGTCTTATCAATAGATTTTGATAAGTTATCAATTAAAAAATGATTCCAACTCTCAATTGATAAGTTATCTGAAGTGATTGGTTGATCTACTTATTGAAGTGTAAGGCTTAGGCATGAAGATAAGGGCATGGTCTTATAGAAAATTGTTTTAGGGTTTTCATCTTGCATTGTTTTGTAATTTATGATTTGATTTTTATAAAATTGTGAAATTTTCTAAAGTTGAATGAAATTATTTAAATTAAATTATTGATTAATTATTTAGGGTTAAAATTCCTTAATTATTTTAAGGTTTAGGGTTTTAAGTAACTTTAGAGCTTGCAGTTCTTCAAGCTTGGGTTTTATCAACTATTAGCTTTTGAATTGTAAAAATTTAATTCGTTTCTAAATTCAGACTTAAGTTTTCGTTTAGTTGATCTTTAGGAATGTTTAGAAAGTACTCTAAATCAAGTCTTATGCCCACTAAAAGTAGGGTTTATAGTCTAAGAAGTAGATGTGAAGCTCCCCCATAAAGACGATATCGCAAACTACTTTGTCCTTATACATATTCTCAATATTGAATGGCATGATCACTTGTTCAGTCACGTACAAAGCACCCTTATCGTAAAGCTAGTGCAATTTGTAAGGTTGGAGATACTTTGAGGTTGGTAATCTTAACTTCTACACAAAGGAATGTGCAACAACATTAGTACAACTTCCCTTATCCATAATGATTATGCATAATTGGCCTTCGACAGTACACTTGGTATGTAAAGACACCTCATATTTGCCATTTTCTATTTTTTTTTCTTTTTGATAATTGATTTAGGTTAGTAATAAATAGAAAAATAAAAAAAAATAAAAATAAAGAACGAAAATTAAAAGAAAAAATGAAAAATGAAAAAAATAAAAAAGAAAATCAAGTCAAGTCATAGCAAGTTGAGTCATAAGTTAAGTCATATTGTGTTGAATTAAATTGAGTTAGATTAGCGAATTAGATGATGATATGGGCTTAATTAATTTTGGGCCAAACCAATATAGAATAAAAATTCATCTAATGTAGAGGCTCAAATCAGGATTTATTAAGTTATTGGGCTATATTTAATTGAATCAAATCAGGCTTGGAAAGAAAAAGCCTAAATTAATTAGAGTTTCTAGAAGTTAGGGTGAATATTTGAAGAAACGTAATCGTATCTTTCGTATCTTTGATACCAAAGATTTGATTTTGAGTTTATAAATAGCATGTCAATGGGGAAGTTGAGGAGGAATTTTTTTTTAATCACACTCCTTCATAAACACCACCCAAACTACCATATGTGCCACCCAAACCGCCACATACGCTGCCTAAACCACCAAACATGTTGCCATTATCATTGCAGCCACTACCCAGCACCACCCAAAAGTACTACCTAGACATACTGCAACATTACTGTGAGCCATCACCTAAAGCCTACGTGCATGCCTAGTCGCCCTACGCTATTGCTTGAGCCATCACCTATAGTACCCGTGTACGCTAAGTAGCATTCATGTCACCCAGCCTCTTCCATAGTGTTGCTTGACTCAGTGCTCACGTTGCCTACTCCATCGCCCGTGTTACCCAAAGCCCTTCTTGTATCACCCAAGCTTACGCTGTCACCCATGTGCATGCTTAGTCTTGCCCTAAGGTCACCTAGATCCTCACTCGTACATACCCAGTCTGGCACCATTGTTGTCCGCATCACTTACATATATGCCCAGTCTCGCCCTAGTATTGCCTACATCGCCTACATACACACCTAATCTTGCCCCAATGTCGTACGCATCGCCTACACTTACATCTGCTTACTCCCTAGTGTCACCTACATCACCTACGCTCATGCCTAATCTCGCCTGTGCTCGCTTAGTCACCGCCAAGTATCACCTAGCTCTTGTCCAGCCATATTCAGTGTATGCCCACTCTCGTCTAAGCTATGCCTAATGTCACCCAACTCTCGACGATCCGATGTTAGGTAAATTTTTATAAATTTTATTTCGTTAGTTTTTATTTTTTTTAGTTATGTTTTTCCTTTATTAAAGATTTTTTTGTTTAAATGCATATTTTCCTTATTCTTTATTTATTGCAATTTTTTTCGTCATTTCAATAAAATTTAGCTAAAATAATTTTTTTTTTAAAAGTCATTTTTTTAATAAAAAAAATATTTTTTGACATGTAGGGGTTTTGGAAAAATAAAAAATCTTATCAAGTTTTTTTTTAAAGATGATTAGTTAGGGTTTTTTCTTTTAAAAAATGAGATTTCTTAAGATCTTTTTTTTTTTCTAAAGAATAATAAATTGTCAAAAAATGTAAACTTGACTCAGATTTCAAAATAAAAAAATGACCCACCAACTAAAAATTTTATAAAAAAGAACTATAGCCGATTTTATCCCAATTAGCGGGTACGTAGGCACCTTTGGGGAAATTATCCAAAAATTAAAAAAAAATTTCCCTTTTTCTTAAAAAAATTCGTAATAAAAAATAATAAAAATCATTTTTAGATAAATTTAGTGAATTTAGGTATATTTTTAATATTTTTAGAAAAATTATGAAAAAATAAAGCCCATCAATTTTTTCTTTAATTTTTATACAGTAACTTAGTCTTAATAGGTTAACCTCTTGTAGATACCTCATTTTTGCCATTTTTCATTTTTATTTTCATTGAGCTAGGATAAAAAAATAATAATAAACAAAATAATCAATATAATAAAAAATAATAGGAAAGAAAATGAAAATTTAAAAGATAAAAATAAAATAAAAGAAAGAAGTCAAGTGGTAATGAGTCTAGTTGAATCAAGTCGAGTCATATCGAGTTAAGTCGAATTGAGTTTAGTCATTTACAATCAAATCGGATAATGGTATGTGATCAATTTAATAAATCATTAAGTCATTGATGAATCAGGCTTTGTTAAAAAGATTTTGCCCAATTAGATTTAAAATAGAATTTTATTTAATTTATATTAGGCTAAAATAAATTTAAGGTTTATTAGATGAATTTTTGGGTTAAATCAAATTGGATTGGATTAGGCTGGGCTCGGAAAATTGAAAGCCTAAATTAAAGTAGGGTTTCTAGATGCCAAGACAAATCTTTAAAGAATCAAAATTGTATCTTTTGTATCTTGGTTTAATTAGAATTGAATCTATATTTAAAATGATATAGAAGATTCAGTTTTAGGGTTTATTAATTAGCGAGTGACATCGATGACGGTTTTTAATTACAAATACCCAAAAGTAGAATTCACTCCATACCACAATTCATTCACTAACCAATCACACATTCACAAAACATTCGAACACAATTCCACTTAACGTTCATACAGTGGTACCATCTCTTACATTCACAACAATCCTTTACCTAACGCCCTTCCACAAACAATATTCCATCTACCGAGGCACTCCAGCCATCACCTAAACACACATCACGACTGAACAAACAAGCTCACACTGTCTCTAATCCATAAGTTGATCTAATCACTAGCAGCTGACTGAGCCCTTCGCCTGACCCCCTTCCACAAATAACTTGCCATCCATCGTAACACTTCAGCCATCACTTGAACACACTTCATGACTGAACAAACAAGCTCACATTGTCTCCAATCCACAAGTCGATCCAATCACCAGCAACTGACTGAGCCCTTCACCTAATACATACAATCACCATCCACCAACGTAACCACTGCCTATCACTTCAAACACTAAGCAACCCTCAAATTGTACACTTCTAGTTAACTTTATAGTAGCCATGTTGCAACCTACAAAGCCGAGCTTTAACTGTCCATCGCCTGACATCAAAATCGAACAACTCCGGACCATCTAATTTGCTCGCAATCTGGATGGATCTACAAGTAGCACACTATTCCTTATTGTCATCAATACACTAACCAAACGAAACACATTTACTCCACACCATACTACAACAAAGCCGACCGAAGCCCCTACCCATATGCTTGTACGCCGAAGCAATAACCTATCAACGTCCCCTGACACTAATAAAATCCCTTTACCGAGACCCACTGTAAGTACCTAGTTGCTATAATCCTACACACTGCACACTTATCGGCACGACGAGCACACATGCAATCACACTTTAGCCTACTCGTTGTGCACAAATATTCATAACCACAGCAATCAACAGACCCGTGATCAATGGATACAACAACCGATACACCTTCGATCACTTCTATGACCATCTAAAAACAATGTTCGTCTAACCTCCAATCTGTGCGACTTGACTCATAGGTAAAAATTCTGTTATTTAATTTTATTAGTTAATTTAATTATTTTTACTAACTTATTTATTTATTTTTAGTGTAGGTTTTATTATTTTCATATTGCGTGTTTTTTAAATAATTTCACATTTTTAATAAATTTAGCTCAATTATATTTTTAGTAAAATCGTGTTTTCTGGAAAATGAGATGTGTATCTAGATCATAGTTTTAACATATCTTATAGTTAGAATTTAGAAAAGATTTTTTATCATGTAGTGGTTCTAAAAAATAAAAAAAATCTTAACAGGAGTTTTTTTTTTAAATATTTAGTTAGTTAGGTTTTTTAAATTTGGGAAAATTAGATTTCTTATTTTTTTAATAATAAATATTTAAAAAATGTAAACCTAGCTTGGTTTTGAAAATAAAAATAACCTACCTACTAAATATGTTATAAAAAAAAAAATTACGGTTGGTTTGTTCTTAACTAATAGGTACATAAGCACCTTTGGGGCAACCATCTAAAAATAAAAAAAAAAATTCCCTTTTTCTTAAAAAATTCGTAATAAAAAATCATTTTTAGTTTCATTTTGTGAATTTAGGTATATTTTTAATATATTTGGAAAAATTACAAAAGTAGAGCCCATCGGTTTTTTTCTTTAATTTTCACTTTGTGACTTAGTCTTAATAGGTTATCCTCCGAACCCAATTTTCTTGTTCAACTTTTTAGAAATTAATTTTTTTAGAATATCTGCAGACTAATGGTCAAATTAGGGCTTTCCCATCCGAAAACCCTAATTTTACTTTTTTTTATCAATAGAACTGGTTAGCGACTCCATTTTTATAAAGAAAATTTTGTTAAAAATTTCGTTAAAAATTTCTTTTCCTTAATTTAATGTCGAGCAATTTATATTGAGCAAGCTAAGCTTGATATAGGTTTAATTAAGGAAACCAAAATAGGGCTCGAGAAAATTGGTGACTCTATTGGGGAAGTTTAGTAGGTTAGCTATGTGGAAATTAAGAATTATTGATGGGCTTTTGTATTATTATTTTCTTTTTGTTTTGTATTATAGTTGTGATAATTATTTTTTAGTGATGCAGGCCCTAAGAAAAAAGCTTGGCCCATTGGGGGTAGGGGTGGGTGGAGGTAAGGACCCTTTTATTTTGTAATATTCATCTGCATGTTTAGATGTGGATGGACCTTAGCCACCTTAGGAACTTAGCATAGGCTGCTATTGTATAACTCTTAGGTCACTAGGGTCTTTACCCCCACTTGGCAGTGATAGGTGAGTCCACTTAGGCTTTGATGTAGCTTATTAGGTTTTTCTCCAAAAATCCTTAGAGCTATAGAGCCTGAGACCTATAGATCTCACCCTCTTGCATCATTCTTTTCGAAAAAGGGGTAGTTTTTTTTTTTTTTTAAATCATAAGAAAAGCTTGATTTAATCCATAGTCAGTTCATCATCCATTTTCAATTAAAAAATCAGTAACCTTTATATATAAGTATACAAGAGCTTCATTTTTATTAAATCTTATTTTGAATATACTTATATATAAGGGTACTCTTTAACCGTGAATTTATCATAATTCCTATAGTTTATTAATGACTAAGCCCATTGCATTGCATGCATGTGTAGCATATTGCATCACATTTATTTTGCATAGTTGTTTATATATACTATCTTTTGTAATATATATGGATCTTATAGATTTTGTTTTATTTTATTAATAATAGGTTATTAACATAACATTTAACATAAAATGCTGAAAACCATTAGTATTCCCCTTATACTATAATGTGCCAATGTTAAAAAAAACTTCTATATCAACTTATAAATTTTTTAGGGCATGTAATCATGGAAATTAACTATTATAAAGATTATTTTCGAAATGGCATTTTATTATCAAAAACCAGTTTCATGATAATTTTTTACTTAGTAAATTCTTATTGCAATGCCCTACATGTACCATACTGTTACGAACTAACAAAATAAAAAAAAAAATAAAAAATTGATTTAATCATTGGATTTCCATCATGAATTATATTCCATCTTAAGATTATCAATCTTATAAATGTCTAAGTTCTCATTCTCATGTTTAGCTTTAAGCTATTATGGTCCTAATAGAGTTTTCTTCATGAGTCGTCACCCTTAAGTCATTTATTCAATAAGTTTCTCATTGTTAATTTTTACTTCTCCATATCATCCTTGTAATATTATTGTCATCCCATGTCCTTGTTTGTCAATCCTAATGTTTTCTTTGTTTAGATTCGTTGATGTCAATATCAGGCTTCTATAACATAAAATAAGTATTGATTTTCCAATAAAAGTTTCCAAAAAAAAAGGAATAGTTTTCAAAACTAAAAACTTGGTGTAGTGTTGCTAACAAAAAGGGATTCTTATAGGTTTTGAAAGATTGCTTTTTAAGTGATTTAGCTTATCTTACAGCCCATAATCACTCATTTTTAAAAATAAGGTGTTTGAAGCTCTTGAACATGGAATGACCATAGTCGAAGGGGTTTTGAGCAAACATGAGAGACAAGTCAAAACCATGGCCCATACCCAAGCCCAAGGACCTATTGACATACCATCTAAGATAGACAAGTTTGAAGTGTTGCCAGTTCATGAGCACAATAATAGCAGCAAAGGCCTAGGAAAGGAATTGGTGCAAAAATTAATGAAGATGGAAGAAGAAATCTTCCATAAAATTGAAGAGAAAATAGGAGTTCTCAAGGATCATGATATGTAGAGTGATCTAGGCTTGAGCAGTGTTTGCACTTTCGAAGACCATGAGTTACCTAAGATGTTTAAGGTACCAAATTTCGAAAAGTATGATGAAACAGGTTGTCCTAAACTTCACCTTAGGCTTTATGTTCACATGACGGCCTAATTCTCTAAACATGAGTAGTTGGTGATTCAAGCTTTCCAAGATAGCCTAACTGGGCCAGTGTTGATTTGGTATGCATAACAAGACTTAGTTAAGCTTGATACATGGGATAAGATAGCTTGAGCCTTTTATCAACAGTATAAATTCAATAAAGAAGTAGGTCCATCCCTAATGGATTTGAATAACATGAAAATGAAGCCAATCGAGTCCTTTAAGGAGTATGCCTAGAAATGGAGATCTATAGCCGCTTAAGCTATAGTATAATTACTAGGAAATGAATTGATCAATATATTCATCCGCACATTAGTCGAACCTTATTATAATCACTTCTTAGGCCATACTACTTCTACATTTGCAAATGTAGTTGCAGTTGGTAGTCGCATTGAAGATGCTATTTGAGTTGGAGATTGATAGGGAAGGGATCAGCCTTGTTGGATTCAGAAGCTACTGTAAACACTACGATGTCCTATCTAATGATATGTAAGCCTAATGCCCTAAGCATTGGTCCAGAGCTTAGGGAAAATAAGCTAAGCCAGAAATTGCATAGAAGGAAGTTCACTCATATCTTGATTCCTATGTCTTGGGTTTATTGCCACCTAAAAGAAGAGGGTTTATTGCATCCTAAGACTCCAACACTAAGGTATAAACCTTAGAAGTATGATCCTAATGCGCAATGCGAGTGCCACATGGGTTAGTAAGGGCATGCTACTGACCATTGCTAAGAGTTGAAGAATAAAGTCTAAGATTTGATTAATGAAAAATTGGTCCAATTGGACTTTGTTAGGGATTTAAGGCCTAATTTCTACATAGAGCCCATATTAACATGATATAAGGATTAGAAAAGTTGCCAGAAATAGGTTTGAATAGTCAAATCTAAGAGGTATGTTATTGCCATGGTTTGGAAAATAGGGTTGCTGCCCTAGAAGAAAAGTTGGTATTATTAGAAGAAAGGCTCACTAGCATAGAAATGGTTATGGGTTATGTGCTTAAGTGGCTCGACAACCTATATCTTAATATGAATAAGACATTATAACCTAAGCATGAAGATGATTCAATGAAAGAGAAGTCAGTAGTGGATGTGCATATTGGGAAAGCCTAGAATCAAGACAAGCTCGTCTACAATAAGAGGAGGCAATTTACGCAGTTCAAGATTCCAATGGCCCATGTTTTCAAGTAATTGAGAGATGTAGGACTACTGGTATGTGAAAACCCAATAAAGAAATATAAGCCAATGGATCGTAACCCCAACAATGGTATGAATACCATGTAGGCCAAGTAGGGCATACCATTGAAGATTGTTAGAGATTGAAGCATAAGGTGTAAGATTTGATTGATGCCAAGATTATCCAACCAAGTTTTCTAGAGATTAATGGGTCAATTAGTAGTAGTATTCTTGCCCCAGGTTTTGAAGAAGCATCAAATAGACAAATTCCAGTATTAGGCATTGAGGATCTACTACTATCATTTGATAAGGTGGCTCGTCATTTGAAGTAGTTGGGCATATCTTCGAGAGATCAATTCAATTGAATGGGCTGAGTTCGAGGAAGTAACAGAAATAAGGGCAAGAAATAGAAAAGAATTTTAGTTCCTGCATTTTTGTTTAGAACAATCTTTCATTTTGGAGCTTATAATAGATACGAGTTATTGAATAAAGTAGTTTTCATGTGTATTCTTGTCTTTGTATGCTATGAAGCTAGCTTAATTCAAATAGGGACTTTTCAAAAGAGTGAAAATGGATAAAGGAAACGTGAACTCAAAACTTAAAACTTTTCACCTAAGGGAATGAAAACACATTACTTGAAAGGTTTAGGATGAAATGAGGTAACCTATGTCCCAAACATTAACCCTAGACCCATATGAGAGAAGAGTGCCATCAAGGTGAGTAATTGGGCTCGTTCCTCAAAGGAGGTCTATCTTGAACTTGGTATACGTGTCAAAATGATATTAGGCATTTGTTTCATCATCCCTAAATACAATTATACCTTATAAACCCATTTGAACCTTTAGGGGATTTTTCTTAAAATTAGCCCTGCCAAGAACTACCCCAAACTGGGGTAATCAGGAGTTTAGGGCCATTAATCTAAAGAAAAGGAGGAGATTAAACTACCTTAGTTGTGCCAATTCATAAGCAAATGTTGTCATTGGTAATTTAATTTCTTTAAGATGAAGAAGAATTTTAGACCATCACTTAGGCCCGTATACTTATTCAAACACATCAAGTCCATAGATTCTTTCCCAAACACTACAGAACCATGTATACTTCACCTAAGCTTATACACCTTGAACTTACCTTTTGGTGTTTCAAATCCTATTAAGTGAAAACTCAACAATAGAAGGTGACCACCTTGACAAAAAAAAAAAAAACAGAAAAAGAAAAAAGAGAAAACAAAAGGAAAAAAAGAAGAAAAAGAAAAGGAAAAAAAGGAGAAAAAAAGAGATTAAAGATATTAGTAAGGTGATCACCTTCAAAAAATTACCAATAAGCCAAAAGTCTAAACTTATGATGGTATCCAAAGGCTAAACGCTTTCAATTCTTAAGTCCAAAAGCAAAGCCCTCATTTTATGATCTCACTCACTTTACCACCCTTGATAAAACTCTTTTCACTAAAGAAAAATGACTTATCTTTAGCAAAATTTGCTCATGAAATTAGGGCAAGCCTATGTTTAGCTTCTCCTAGGTTCTTGGTTTGTAAACTCGGGATGGATTGTATACAATTGCTTCAAAATTGGCCAAGCACATTGATATCCATTTACTTAAAACCATTGACCAAAAGCCTTATAATGTAAACTTAGAAAAGACCCATTGATTGACCAAAGTGTATTACTTACTAAATAGGCTGCAATTTTGGGAATTGATGTTAAGAGTAAAAATAGACCTATGTGAGTGCAAGGAAGTCCAGTTTGACTAAACGTTTCAAGTAATGATATTTATCCCCTTAGTGGAAAATTGATGAGTTGAGTACTTTCTCAAAAATGTGAATGGTCATCAGTGCTTCTAAAAAGGTTCAGAGATAATGAATTATGCTTTAGGAAGCAAGATTGAAAGAATGAGTAATCAACAGGCAAGGGGCAAGCCAACCCCTTCTTTGTGATATTTAGAGTTTTTGAGACTTTTTTACTTATTAGCAGCATAATTTTCCATCAAAGAGTGTTTTTTTAATTTCTTGAAAAAAAGAAGGAAAATGAGAAAAAAGAAAAACCCTTTCAAAAGAGAAATGAAACCTTTTTTCAAAAAAATTATCAAAGAACGAGTCAATATTTTCAAAGAATCATCAAAATCCTTTAAACTCAAGTCTCAAATCATTTTGCCAATACTCATCAAAATCCTTTCTAGGATTGCCTATTTAAAGGGGCACTGTCCTATCCTTAATTAGGTCGCTTGCTCAATGGAGCACCATCTAATCTTTTCTAGGATCGTTTGCTCAAAGGAGCACTATCCTATCCATAATTGGGTCGCTTGCTTAATGGAGCGTTATCCAATCTTTTCTAGGATCACCTACTCAAAGGAACATTGTCTTATCCTCAATTGGGTCGCTTACTCAGTAAAGCACCATCCAATCCATTCTAGGATCGCTTGCTCATGGGAGCACTATCCTATCTAATCCTTTCTTGGATTGCTTGCTTAAAGGAGCGCTATCCTATGTAATCCTTTCTTGGATTACCTACTCAAAAGAGCATTGTTTTATCCTTAGTTGGGTCGCTTGCTCAATAGAATGCCATCCAATCCTTTTTATGTTCGCATACTCAAAGGATTGTTGTCCTATCCTTAATTGGGTTGATTGCTCAATGGAGTGCCATCTAATCTTTTCTAGGATTGCCTACTTAAAGGAAGGCTATTCTATCCTTAGTTAGTTCACTTGCTCAGTGGAGTGCCATCCAATCCTTTCTAGGATCGCTTGCTCATGGGAGCGTTGTCCTATCTAATTCTTTTTTGGATTACCTGCTCATAGGAGCACCATCCAATCTTATCTAGGATCACTTACTTAAAAGAGTGTTGTCCTATCCTTAGTTGGATCATTTGCTCAAAGGAGCGTTGTCTTAGTCCTTTTTAGGATTGCTTGCTGATGAGAGCACTCTTTTATCTATTCCTTAGTTGGATTGCCTACTCCTAGGAGCGCCGTCCAATCTTTTTTAGGATCATCTATTCATTGGAGCACTATCCAATCTTATCTAGGATTGCTTGCTCATAGGAGTATTGTCCTATCTATTCCTTTCTTGGATTGCTTGCTCAAAGAAGTGCCGTTTAGTCATTTAAAAGATTGCCTACTTATGTGAGCGTTGTCACATTTTGTCTTTAATAAAATGTCATCTTATCTTGTCTTTAAAAGATCTATCCTTTCAAGTAACTCATCTTAAAGAGATATATCCCCTTCGAATTATCTAAGTTAAGTCTGGCAAAATGGGTTCGAACTTCCTTATAAAGAGGGATAACTGTAGACATCTCATTTTTGCCATTTTTCATTTTTATTTTCATTGAGCCAGGATAAAAAAATAATAAGAAACAAAATAATAAATAATAAAAATAATAGGAAAAAAAACAATGAAAATTAAAAAGATAATAATAAAATAAAATAAAGAAGTCAAGTCGTAGTGAGTCTAGTTGAATCAAGTTGAGTCGTATCGAGTTAAGTTGAATTGAGTTTGGTCATTTACAATCAAATCGGATAATGGTATTTCATCAATTTAATAAATCATTAAGTCATTAACGAATCGAGCTTTGTTAAAAAGATTTTGCCCAATTCGATCTAAAATAAAATTTTATCTAATTTATATTGGGCCAGAATAAATTTAAGGTTTATTAGATGAATTGTTAGGCTAAATCAAATTGGATCGAATTAGGCTAGGCCCAGAAAATAGAAAGCCCAAATTAATGTGGTGTTTCTAGATGTCAAGAAAAATCTTTAAAGAATCAAAATTGTATCTTTCGTATCTTTATTTAATTGGAATTGAATATATATTTAAAATGATATAGAAGATTCAGTTTTGGGGTTTATAAATTAGCAGGTGACATCGATGATGATTTTATATTACAGATACCTAAAAGCACAATTCACTACATACCACAATTCATTCACTATCTAACTACACATTCACTCAACACTCTTATACAATTCTACACAATGTTCATACAGCAGCACCATCCCTTTCATTCATAACAATCCTTCACCTGACCCCCTTCTACAAACAACATGCCATCCATTGAGACACTCCAACGATTGCCTAAACATACTTTAGGACTGAACAAACAAGCTCACATCGTCTGCAATCCATAAGCCGATCCAATCTCTAATAGCCGATCAAGTCCTTCACTTGATGCATACAATCACCATCCACTAACGCAACTACTGTCCATCACTTCAAACATTGATTAGCTTACAAACTGTACACTTCTAGTCAACTTTGCAGTAGCCACTTTGCAACCTACAAAGTTGAACATTAACAGTCCATCGCCTGACATCCAAATCTGACATCTCTTGACATTCCAATTGCCTTGCAATCTGTATCTACAATCAGTTCACTGTCCCTTGCTGTCCTCAACACACCGACCAGACGAAACACATTTACTCTACACCATACTATAGCAAAGCCGACTAAAGCCCTTACCTATATGCTTGTACGCCGAAGCCATAACCTACTAACATCCCCTGACACTAACGAAATCCCTTCACCGAGACCCATTGTACATACTTGGTTGCTATAGTCTTAAACGCTGCATACTCATCGGTAAGACAAACACACATGCAATCGCACATTAGCCTATACGTTGTGCACAAGCATACATGACCACAACAATCGGCACGCCTATGATCATTACATAGAGCAACCAATACACCCTTGATCACACTTAGAACCATCTGAAAACAGTGTTCGTCCAACCTCCAATCATGTGTGACTCAACTCGTAGGTAAATGTTTTGTTATTTTTTTTATTAGTTAATTTAACTATTTCTACTAGCTTATTTATTTACTTTTATTACAGGTTTTTATTATTTTCATATTACGAATTTTTTTAAATAATTTCAATTTTTAAATAAATTTAGCTTAATTACGTTTTTAGTAAAATCATGTTTTTTGGAAAATGAGATGTGTATCTATATCATATCTTTGACATATCTTATAGTTAAAATTTAGAAAAGATTTTTTGCCACATAGTGGTTTTAAAAAATAAAAAAAAAATCTTAACTGGAGTTTTTCTTTTTTTTTTTCAAAAAGGTTTAGTTAGTTAGGTTTTTCAAATTTGGGAAAATTAGATTTCTTAAGTTTTTTTAAAAAATAATAAATTGTTAAAAAATGTAAACCTGGCTTGGTTTTTAAAATAAAAAAACCCACCAACTAAATATGTTATAAAAAACGAACTATGGCCGTTTTGATCCTGATTAGCGAGTAAGTAAGCACCTTAGGAGCAACCATCTAAAAATAAAAAACATTTTCCCTTTTGCTTAAAGAATTCATATTTAAAAATCTTTTTTAGTTACAATTTGTAATTAAGGTATATTTTTCATATTTTTAGAAAAATTAGAAAAATAGAGCCCATCAGTTTTTTTTTTTTTTTTAATTTTTACATAGTGACTTAGTCTTAATAGGTTAGCCCCCGAATTCAATTTTCTGGTTTAACTTTCTAGAAATTAATTTTTTTGGAATATTCGCAGATTAGTGGTCAAATTAGGGTTTTCCTTTACTTTTTTAAGTAGTGGAATTGGTTGGTGACTCCATTTTTTTTTTAAAAGAAAATTTCCTTAATTTATATTGAGTAGGCTGGGCTTAATATAGGTTAAATTAAAGAAACTAAAATAGAGCTTAACACCCCCGAACCCAATTTTCTGTTTCAATTTTATAAAAATTAAATTTGTTTAGAATATCCACAAACTAGTGGTCCTGAAAACCCTAATTTTATTTTTCACCAATTGAACTGGTTGGCAACTCCATTTTTTTTTAAAAAAAAATTCTTTTCCTTAATTTAATGTCTAATAACTTATATTAAGTGAGTTGGACTTAATATAAGTTAAATTATGAAAATCAAAATAGGGCTCGATAGAATCGGTAACTCTATTAAGGATGCTTGATAGGCTAGCCATGTGAAAGTTAAAAAAATTTTGATGGGCTTTTGTATTATTATTTTCTTTTTGTATTATATTATAGTTGTACTAATTGTTTTTTGGTGATGTAGGCCCTAAGTAATAAAAAAGAAAAAAGAGCTTGGCCCAATGGGCCTTTTAGGGGATTAGAGGGGTTTTATTATTTTAAGTAATCATTTGTGTGTTTAGATATAATCAGACCTTGGCTACCTTAGAAACCTAGGATATGCCCTCATTATGTAACCCTTAGGTTATTGGGGTCTTTACCCCCACCTAATAGTGATAAGTGAGCTTACTTAAGCTTTGATATAGCTCATTAGGCTTCCCTTCGAAAAGCCTTGGTGCTACAGAGCTTGAGATCTGTTGACCTCACCCTCTTACATTATCCTTTTAGAAAAAGCGGTAGTTATTCTTAAATTATAGGAAAAGTCCAATCAATTCAAGGCTAGCCAAATCTTATTCTTCAAGAAAAAAAAAAAAAAAACAGTAACCCTTGTATGTGAGTATTTGTAAGCTTCATTTTTCTGACCTACTTATATATAAGGGTATTTCCTTGACCATTGATTCTTCGTATTTCCTATAATTTCTTAATCACCCACCCTTACTGCATTACATCTGTATGTAACATATTGCATTTTTTTTATATGTTAGATTATGTTCATATCTCTATGAATATTTTATTTTCTTATGTTATATGTATATTATTTTTTTTATTGCTCCTTATTTAGTGAAAGCCTACGTAATTTCTAAGAAAATCTTTGAAAAAGTTGCGAAATTATTAATATCATATCTAACTTATTCTAAATTTAGTGGCCTTATTGTAAATAATCATTGAATTTTATTTTATTCATATCTTTTTGTAATATAGATATGGAGAGTCAAGGTTGTGTCAATCTAGAGCCCATCTATGAAGTCTAGAAGGATAAATACTTCCCTGAGGCCATCTTGAGAGATTAGTTGAACCAGCTTTTACCTACTAAGCAAGACTACATTCGCAAGAAGATCGAGCTAATCATATCCCTTATGCGAGTCTAGCTTTACTAGCCTCTAATTCAGGCCCTTATCTATTATTAGGATCTAGAATCTGCAGCTTTCAATTTAAACCTGCATATATTAATACCCACTATAGAAGAGTACTTGTAGTTACTTAATGACCTACCTCTTGAAGTAGGCATGACTATCTTTGATCTCAAAGTCTAGCCCGAGAAAGCTTTCATGATGTTGTTGGGAGTTAAGAAGTTAACCTTGGCACCATTCATGTCTTCAGAGGGCTAGAAATGCCTTAGCATCTTAAGATTAGTAGAGTGGTTTTCAAGGCCAAATGCTTATCGGAGATATCGTCAGATCTTTTTAGAGGATATAAATCATGGGTCGAAAAGAGGGTCAATGCATTTATTGTAGCAGTGTTTGGAACAATGCTATTTCCCTTCAAATATGGTCAAGTCCATTATAGAGTTGCCGAGCTAGTAACTTAATTCCTAGCCAGTAAATCCTATATACCGGTGTTACTAGTAGAACAATTTAGGACACTCACCTACTTGAAGAAGCATGGGTACGGTTATTTCATGACTAACCCTATAATCATTGCTGTATGGTTTCTCAGTCACATATAGGGTTATGGAGGGAATCTTCTCAAAAAGTCCTTGATTAAAAATATGAATCTAATTAACGATTTTGCCTACCACCTCAAGGTACTAGATGAAGCTCAGTTTAATGTATGGGTGTTAGTTATCATCAAAATGCAGCCAATAGACTTTATGTGGATAGTTAGATGGAACAACTAAACTCAAGCCATCTTAAGATGCATCGACTATGCAAGGGTCCCCCTTATTAGTATTACAGGTTGTACAAGATATTTCTCAGCTTGTGTCACTAAACAGTTGGGTCTACTTCAAGAGATAGCCTATAGGGACTCCTTAGACGTTGTTACAATGAGTTATCAAGATCCTTATCTACCCACGGCTACTCTAATTCAATGACTAGTAAAACTCATAAAGTTGTGGGAATAGAGAGAAGTCAAGAAGATAGTCAATGTGGGAACTTTGAGGGGAAAAGTCAAAGAATACTGAGCCACCAAGCCGTTCATTTATGATCAGTTAGAGAAAACTGGAAAGATATGGTATGAAGCTCTGAACATATTCAGACATGAACTAAAACCAGTACGTCTTTCACCTACTGAGCAGGCTTACCGAGACAACATACGGGCTAGAGTTGAAGCCCAGTTTCAAGAAAGTAAGAAAATCATCGAGGAATTAAAGTTGGAAAATGAGAGACTACTAGAAGAAAATCAATTCTTGAGGAATAAGATCCAAGAAAGGGATGTTATGGTATAGAGACTTATGAGGGAAGTTGATGAAGCTCATCCCAGCGAGATCCACCGGCTCTTGTAAATATAAGATTTAAGTTTTTAGGAAGATTAGTTAGGAGTTTTTCTTCTCTTTTTCTTTAGTCCTTTATATAAGTTAGATCTTATGATCAATAAATTTACAACTTTAGTAAATAAAATTTTCATTAATTGTGCAATCTCTTACTCATTATTATTATTATTCATTTATTTGTTGAATTTTTAAAAGAAAAAAAAAGAGAAAATTCGAAAAGAAAAACACAAGAAAAAAAGAGGCAAACAACAAACAACAAAAATCACAACAAAAAAAATTCTTTAATTCACCAAAAAGTCTAAAACTTAGGTTTTTGTATAGGATTTCGAAGATGGCGTCCAAATGAGCAAACTCAACTAGAAGCCCAATATTCACTTGTTTTAAAGCCAAGATGTCAATTCAGGATACTGGAAATGTTAGTCAAACTGAGCCTGATTTGAGAGTAGCAACTCTAGAGCAAAGCATGAACAAGATGGCCGAACAAATTTAGGCTCTTACTCAAGCTATCAGGATTCTTAATGATAGACAAGGATCTCAAGTCAATCCAAATCAAAATGCAAAAATGACCCTTCCCCTTGAATTGGAAGATGAAGAATCTACCTTTAATGCTGAGGTATGGAGGAAGGAGATTGAAGAGAAACACCACGAGATGGAAAGAAAGTTCATGCAGAAGTTAACCGAGAAAATAAAAACCCTAGAAATGGTTAATGGGTTTAAACAGTTAGGGATGATTAATCTGCTGACATATGAAGATGATGACTTCCCAGAAAGAATTAAAGTGCTAGAATTTGAGAAATACAACAGGAATGGCTACTTAAAGCTCCATATTAGGTTGTACATTAGGAAAATGGAAAAATACACAATGTATGATAAAGTGATGGTCTAGACTTTTTAGGACAACTTGACTAGGCCTACCATAACTTGGTATGCCCAATTGGATCTAAATGAGATTGATACATAGGATAAGTTAGTATGAGTTTTCTACAACCAGTATAAATTCAACATCAAAGTGGCTCCATCCATGTAGGATTTGAATAATCTACGAAAGAAGGCCAACGAAAACTTTAAAGAATATGCTTAGAGATAGAGGGGCATGGTAGCTAGGGTAACTCTACCCTTAATAAAAAAAGATTTGACCTTTTCTTTCATTAATACTTTCATAGAAATTGTAGCCTTAAGGTGCTAAATTGAGGAAGCTATTACTACTGGAAGGCTTCCTAATCTTGAAGTGGTCGAGAAAAAGATACCTCCTATAAGATTTTCCAACAAAGACAAAGAAGCCACCGTAAGTGTTGTCAATACTGGTAACCTAGTTAGACCCGTGGCCCCAATAGCCATGACTAGAGGATCTATTCCCCTGCCAAATTTAAGTTGGAACAACCACCTACAAAGAAGACAATTCATACATATTCCCATTCCTCTAAGCCAAGTTTTTGTGTGATTAAGGAAGGAGAATCTCTTGATGTTTGAAATACTAAGGGAAGGACAAAGATCAGGAGATTATAACCCGAAGCTTCAATGTGATTATCATCTAGGGCAAGTGGGGCACTCTACAGATCAATGTTGGAGACTCAAACATAAGATCCAAGGTCTTATTGATGCCAAATTGGTTTAATTGGATTTCATTCCAACTCTTACTCCCAATGTGGGTAACAACCCTCTGCTGAATTATGGAAATTCGATCAATATGATTATTGTTGAAGTTTTTGAACTAGAGATTGATCTTGACAATCTCCCCTTCACAATTGAGGAGATAGCATGGAATTTAAGGTAAGCCAGGTACTTGTAGAATATGAATCTCAGCGATAGAACCAAGACTAAACTGGCAATATATTAGCTGCTGAAGGATGGGAAGATAAAGAAAGTTGATATAATGGCTATGACGATTCCAAAATTACGAAAGATAAGTACTTAGAAGTAGCTTAGAAAAAGATACGAAGCTAGAGATCCAAAGGTTGACACCCCAGGAGTATCATTAAGGAAGTTTGAGTATTTGATGGATTACGTCAGTTCACCTATTGTATATGCTGACTCCCTACCCACTAGATGGGGTTCAAAATTTGAGGAAGAAGACAAATTTGTTACCGAAGCTAAGAAGATGGCTGAGATGAATAGTGTAGAGTGACTATTGATGAACTGATGGATATGATTAATCTGGGGATAGTGGAAAGTCCATGAAACTTGAAAATTGGCAGTAATTTAACAAATAATTAGAAACAGGAGTTGTCACAATTGCTATTAGAATACTTAGACATATTTGCTTAATCTTATGAAGATATGGCCAGTTTAGATTCGTTTATTGTGGTTCATAAATTGCTAACCAGGAAGGAAATTAAACCAAAAAGATAAAAGCTTAGATGATTAGGCTAGACATACTCCTTAAAATAAAAAAAGAAGTGAAAAAGTTGTTAGAAGTTGGGTTGATAGAAGTGTCGGGTTACCTTGAATGGGTAGCCAATGTGGTGCTAGTGTTGAAGAAAAAAGGGAAAGTTAGGGTTTGTGTAGATTTCCAAGATTTAAACTAGGCAACAACAAATGATTACTTTCCTTTGTTGCATATTAACGTATTAGTAGATAAAATAGCTGGGAACCATCTTTTCTCGTTTATGGATGGTTTCTTGGGATATAATCAAATTAAAATGACAAAAGAAGATAAAATCAAAACAACTTTTGATATGACTTAGGGAACGTTTTGTTATCGTGTAATGCCTTTCGGGTTGAAGAACGCTAAGGCAACTTATCAGCATACTATGGTTGCCTTGTTTCATGACATGATGCATCAAGAGATTGAAGTTTATGTGGATTATATGATCACTAAATCCAAAGAGGATAAAAGTCACGCAAATATTTTATGTAAACTATTTAAACAATTGAGGAAGTTTTAATTGAAGTTAAATCCTAAAAAGTGTACCTTTGGAGTAACTTCAAGCAAATTGTTTGGTTTTGTAGTTAGTAGAAAAGGAATTAAAGTAGACTTCGATAAAGTCAAGGAAATCGTATATATGCCAGCACCTAAGACTGTAAAAGAAGTTCGAGGACTGTTGAGAAGGTTTAATTACATCGCTTGATTTGTATCGTAGTTAATTGATAAATGCAAGCTGTTATTTAAACTTTTGAGGAAGAATGTGGCCATCGAATGGGATGAAGAGTGCGAGTGAGCATTTGCTGAAATCAAAGAGTATGTCATGAATCCGCCCATACTAGTTACTCCTACTCTAGGACGGCCCTTAATCCTTTACTTAACAATTCTTCTTGAGTCAATGGGATGGATGCTGGGGTAGAAAGATAAAACAGGAAGAAAAGAGCATCTTATATACTATTTGAGCAAGAAATTCATAGAAGGCGAGTAAAAATACTCAGAAGTGGAAAGAACATGTTGTTCCTTAGTATGGGTGATGCATAGGCTTAAGTAGTACACTCTCTATTATTCAATAGAGTTATTGACAAAACATGACCCTTTGGGGTATTTAGTAGAAAAGCCAGCGTTGATTGAGAGAATATTGAAGTGGCAGATGCTACTCTCTGAATTTGATATTAAGCACGTAAGTCAAAGTTTAGTCAAAGGGTAGACAATAGCTGATCAATTGGAAAAATACCCATTAGAAGATAAGGATGATGGTTTAGAAGCACAATTTCCTAATGAAAATGCAATGATGGCAAATGAATTGAGCGGTGAAAAATTGAGGTGTAAAATGTATTTTGATGGAGTAGCCAATGTGTTTAGATGTGGGATAAGAGTAGTATTAGTATCACTTGAAGGTAACCATTTCCTCGTGGTAGCAAGATTAACATTTCCGTATACCAACAACATAGTAGAATATGAAGCCTGCATTTTAGGGCTCAAAATGATGCTAGATATGGGAATACAAGAGCTTAAAGTATACAGAGATTCTTCCCTTATAATTCTCCAGATCTTAGGAGAATATAAGATGAAGGATGAGAAATTGGTACCTTATCATGTATATTTAGGAAAGCTAATTGAAAAATTCTAGAAGATTTCATTCACTTACATTCCAAGAATCCAAAATCAGTTTGCTGACGCATTGGCTACATTAGTGTCAATGGTGAAAGTCATGGATGGGATAGAAATTCAGCCCCTGAAGATTGAAGTGGAAGAAAAATCGAATTTTCGCCTTGTAGTTGAAGAGAAGGAATCAAAAGAGTTTTGGTATCATGATATCTAAAGGTTACTTCAAATTGGTGAATTTCCTGAAGATACTGATAGAAAAGATAGACAAACTTTAAGAAGGTTGGCTACTCATTTCCTATTAAGTGGAGCCACACTATACAAGAGATCACTAGATGTAGCATTACTAAGGTATGTAGATGAAGAAGAAGCCGGGAAATTGATGAAAGAAGTACATGAAGGATTTTGTGGTCCTCACATTAATGGGTATATGTCAACTAGAAAAATCATAAGAATGGGGTATTTTTAGATGATGATGGAATTGGTTTGTATTAGGCATGTGAGGTACTGTCACCTATGTTAGGTGTATACTAATAATATCAACTCTCCTCCCCAAGAATTGCATATATTATTGGCTCCTTGGCCTTCTCAATGAGGGGAATTGATATGATCAGACCAATTTCACCAATAGCTTCAAACGGGCATAGATTCATTTTAATCGCGATCGACTATTTTACCAAATGAGTAGAAGTAGCGTCATATGTCACAATGACCAAAGGAGTAGTAGTCAGATTTTTGAAAAGAGATATTATTGTAAGATACGTTGTACCTGAGTCTATTATTATAGACGACGGGACAAATTTGAATAATAAGTTGATAAAAAAAGTATGCTTCCAATTCAAGATTAATCATAAAAACTCAACTCCATATCGCCCTTAGATGAATGGAGCAATTGAAGCTACAAATAAGATCATTAAAAGAATCATTGAGAAGATGGAGATCACTTATAAGGACTGACATGAGATGCTTCCCTTTGCTCTCATGGCGTATAGAACTTCGGTCAAGACCTCTACTGGTACAACCTCGTATTCATTAGTATATAGAACTGAAGCGATACTACTAGTGGAAGTAAAAATACCTTTGTTTCAAGTATTGGCAAAAACTCAGCTCGATGAAGTAGAGTGGGTGAAGAAGCGGATGGAACATTTGAATCTCTTACATGAAAGAAGGCTTGTAGCAATTCGTCATGGTAGTGCTACCAATAGCAAATGATATGAGATTTTAACACGAAAGTACACTTGAGATACTTCAAAGAGGGAAACTTGGTGTTGAAGAAAGTATTACCAAATGTAAAAGACCCTAAGGGTAAGTTTTCTCCAAATTGTGAAGGCCCTTATGTGGTGAAAAGAGTATTATCAAAAGGTACATTAGTGTTGATAGAGATGGATGGCTTGGAATTAAGGGGACTATGAATTCGGATGTAGTAAAGTTGTATTATCCATGAAAAATGAGTTCAATAAAGATTTTAATTTTTCTTGAATAAGTTTGTGGTTAATCTTTTATCGTTTACAAGTAAAGTTGATATCCATGAATGTTTTCGAATTCGGATGGTCATTGACCAATAAACACTTCACCAATAAACCCTTAAATACCATGTTTTTTAGCTTCAAACACTTAAACACCAAACCCTTACCAATGAATCTGAATTACTAGAAAAAAAATGAAATTAAATGTTCTTAATAATTTAATCTTGTTTCTTTCAAAAAGAGATTTATCGTTCAGAAGTCATGAAGATTGGAAGCTGAAATTTGGTGTTGAATAAAGCAAATTCAAGGAATGGGCATGGTCTAGTTACAAGACTCAAAAGTTTGGGAGATTTTAGAGAAAGAAAAGAAAAAGAAAATGAAGAAAAGAGGAAAAAAGAAAGAAGAAGCAATCACAATCCTTTGGTGAAATTCTCCTGATTGAATGAGTGAATATCGGGAGTCGATGTAAGCATGCCAACCAGTTGCTATCCAATAAATTCTTCAGTCCTAAAAAAAATAATCTTAAAAGTCTTTGGAAAGAGATATTTAGAAGAATTAAACTAGTTTTTGAAACTAATCTTGAAGAGATCTATCCTCTTCGGATTAGTCATTAAAGCTAAAACCAATCTCAACGAGATCTATTCTCTTTGGATAATCCACCAACCAAAAAAAAGAAAGAATCTTGAAGAGATCTATCCTCTTCGGGTCACCGAAGTGAAATCAGTTTTTGAAGAGATCTATCCTCTTCGGGTCACCGAAGTGAAATCAGTTTTTGAAGAGATCTATCCTCTTTAGATTACAAGCCAAAACGAATCATGAAGAGATCTATCCTCTTTGGATTAGCCAAAATGAATCTTGAAGAGAGCTATCCTCTTTGAATTATCCACCAAAACAAAAAGAAATCTTGAAGAGATTCATCCTCTTCAAATAATCCAAGTCTAGTTTAGCAAAAATAGGTATCTTTTTTGTCTTTGTGGTGAAGTTTTAATCAAACTTCACTACAAAGAGAGACAGTTGTAGATAACTCATTTTTGCTATTTTTTATTTTTATTTTTATTTTTTGATAATTGAGCCAAGTTAATAAAAAAATAGAAAAATTAAAAAATTAAAAAAGAAAATTAAAAGAAAAAATGAAAAATGAAAAAAATAAAAGAGAAAATCAAGTCAAGTTAAGTGAAGTCATAACAATTCTAGTCATAAGTCAAGTTGTGTTGTGTTGAATTGAATTGAGTTGAATTATCAAATTAGGTAATGATATGGGCTTAATTAATTTTAGGCCAAACTAATATAGAATAAAAATTCATCTAATGTAGAGAATGAAATCAGGATTTATTAAGTTATTAGGCTATATTTAATTGAATTAGATCGGGCCTAGAAAGAAAAAACCCAAACTAATTAGGGTTTCTTGAAGTTAGGGTGAATCTTTGAAGAATCGCAATTATATCTTCGATACGAAAGATTTGATTTTGAGTTTACAAATAGTACGTCGATGGGCAAGTTGAGGAGGATTTTGTTGTTTTAATCACACTCCTTCACAAACACTACCTAAACCATGATATGCACCACCTAAACCACCATACGCGCGACCCAAAGCACCACATGCGCCGCCATCACCGTTAGAGCCACTACCTAAAACTACCTAAACGTACCGCCCAATACTACCCAGACGCACCGCAATAACCACTGCGAGCCATCACCCATAGCCCACGTGCACGCCTAGTCGCCCCACATTATTGCCCACTCCACTGCCTAATCGCCTCACACTATTACCCAAGCCATTGCCAACAGTGCCCGTGTATGCCTAGTAGCACCAATATCGCCTAACCTCTCACATTGAGTCGCCTGAGTGAGCGCTCACGTCGTCTACTCCATAACTTGTGTCACCTAAAGCTGTTACCATGTCATCGAAGCCTATGCTATCGCCCACGTGCATGCCTAGTCTCACCCTAGTACCGCTTACGTCACCTATGCTCATGCTCGCTCTTGCCCCAGTATCAGCCGCGTTGCCTACGCTTATGCCTAATCTCGCCTACGCTCACCAAGTCACCGCCTAACGTTTACCCAGCTCTTACCCAACTACGCTTATTCTTACCCAAGCCATGCCTAACATCTCCTAACTCTCAATGATTCGACACTAGGTAAATTTTTATTAATTTTTATTTCGTTTAGTTTTTATTTTTTTTAGTTATATTTTTCCTTTATTAATTATATTTTGTTTAAGTGCAGGTTTTCTTTATTATTTATTTATTGCAATTTTTTTAGTCATTCCACTAAAATTTAGTTGAATTATTTTTTTTTTGAAAAATCATTTTTTAATAAAAAATATATTTTTTGATACGTAAGGATTTTGGAAAAATAAAAAATAATAATCGAGTTTTTTTTAAAGATAATTAGTTAAGGTTTTTTCTTTAAAAAAATGAGATTTCTTAGGATATTTTTTTCTAAAAAATAATAAATTGATAAAAAATGTAAACTTGTCTTAGTTTTCAAAATAAAAAAATGACATACCTATTAAAAATTTTATAAAAAAGAACTACAGCCGGTTTAATCTCGACTAGCAGGTATGTAGATACCTTTGAGGTAGCCATCTAAAAATTAAAAAAAAAAAAAACCTTTTTCCCTTTTTCTTAAAAAGATTCATAATAAAAAATAATAAATATCATTTTTAGTTACATGTTGTGAATTTAAGTATATTTTTAATATTTTTAGTAAAATTACAAAAAAAATAAAGTCCATCAATTTTTTCTTTAATTTTCACATGATGATTTAGTCTTAATAGGTTAGCCTCCAAACCTGGTTTTGTGGTTCAATTTTCTAAAAATTAATTTTTTTTAGATTGTCCATAGACTAGTGGTCAAATTAAGGTTTTTCTACTTAAAAAGCCTAATTTTATTTTTTACTAGTTGAACTAGTTAGCGACTCTATTCTCTATTTAAAAAAAAAAAAATTCTTTTCCTTAAATTAATGTCAAGTAACTTATATTAAGTGGGCTAGACTTAATATAAGTTAAATTAAGGAAATCAAAATAGGGCTTAACAGTATGGAATAGATTTTCCCTTTGGTCCTCCTTAAAGTTTGACAAGGAACTCCGTGCTTGTCTTAAGACTAAGGTCATCACTTCTCTTTGGTTGGCATAGACATGGGTCTTCTCTTCTTCTTTGGCTTCAGGTTTTCCAACATCCTGTTCCTTCTTGGGCTTACTTTCGTCGGTGTTATCTACTATCTCTCCTTGGAGTACCATGATGCATCGATTCAAATACTTAGTAGCCATATGTTTGAAGCCTAAGCAATTAAAGCATTTCACCTTACTGGTCTTCCATCTGAAGGTTTGCCCTTTCTCATATGTCTACTTTAAATTTTAATAATATAGTGTTTGCTGCATAGTAGGTTCAATAGATTGATAGTTTGTGACTTGGAATGATCATTGATTAAATATAACTTAACTTTTATTCGACTAGAAAAGTTAACTTAGATCATGCATAAATCATGCACTGCATAACTAATTCCGGGCAGTCACATTACATGGAGGTAGCAAGAGGCCATACTTGGGTTGATTATTGATTGTTATTGATTTCGTACAGTGCACACGTACGATATGACCTTACCATGGCCCACGGGATGTATAACGACCCAACAGTATCGTTGTCGTGATAGGTCGCCGTATACCGTATAAAGGTCTATTATCAACCCCCTTGCTGATCATAAGCCTTTCATACCACACACAAGGCTCCTTCTACTCTACGTTACTACTAGGCCCATAGACTAGTAATATAGAGCAAATTAAACTAAAATTTCTTCTATATTATAATTTAACTAATTGTGTGGGCTCGTGAGACCCACACCAAAATAATATTACAAACAAATGCAATTCATAACGGAACTGCATAAAATCTAAGTTGTGTATAAAAACATAAAAGTATTTAATTATCTATATTCTAATACAAAATGTCCTCTTCACTCTCTGATCGCTCCAACCCGTCTCTACACGAGACTTACCACGGGCATGCCTCGGCCCGGATTGACGAAGAGGTTCTCTTACACCAACAAAAATCTATAGGGGAGTAAGCTTACGCTGAGTGAGATAAATGCCCTCATCAGTACCACATAGCAGAAATTTATTATATGCACAATCATATGAATGCATGAACAATCAGTATGCCAAACAACGCATGCAGTGACCTAGGAACCGCATATGACTCAGAATTTACGCCCCTTAAAGTCTGGGTTTGGAGATAATTAACCGACCCAAACCAAAATCCGGGTTCTAGACCTTGGGTTTTATTTCATTTGCACTATCGTACTCATACCAAAACAAAACTCTACATATATACATATATATATACTTCCTTTACCAAAATCGAATCGTATCCTTTAAAAATCCCAAGTCTAGCGGTGTGGTGGCCCCCGCAGTCCACAAACACACGCCCTAAGCAGAAGCCATAAGACTCGGCCCCTCGCCGACGGTTAGCGTCTCCCGGCGCCTAGTAAGCCCATCAGCTTAAGACAGAGACTCAATATATATGTTGGCGTAGCTAGTGCCCAATCCTGCAGGAAACTCGTATTCCTATGAGTCCCTTCCCATCTTCTGCGTGAAGCAGCAGTCAGTGTTATCCGTATGCAATATGGGGTATGCATGATTCATTTTGATTTCTTAATCGCATAAGTGATTAACTCGATTTTCAAGGTGATCAGACAATTTCATTCCAGACAATTCATATGTATACATGATGCAAGCAATTCCCTTTATTAAATATACTTAACAAGTCATCACATTCACCCACAAATTCATACACATGCATCTCCCATATCCCACAAGCATCCAAATTCATATATATAAGTTTAGGTGCATCTATTTCTACAAGCACAATCAAGTAAAGAGTCATCGGGAATTTACTCACTCTACCATGTGGGTCAGTCAAAATAATCCGGAGGCAAGTCGTCTCCGTAAACAGTGTCCCCTGGTCATTGAAATAATTTTTATAAGGAATTGAAACAAACTTAAGAAACTATGTAAGTTTTCCTTAAGTTATACTCTCGACTAGTTTTTGAAAATTTTCCCGGTTTTTACCTAATGTTCAATCGCGTATAACTTTTTCGTTTTAAATCCGATTTTTATGATCTTATAGTCAATCTTCATTGTTTTCGAGTGTACTTTAATGTGGTAAGGTTAGATTTTCGAAATGAGGTATACAATTCTGTCCATGGGTCAGAACAGTAGCGTTCCTCATGTGTTGGAATGTTTTTGGGCCTTGTTTGGTAATTAAGCTTTTTGAGAACTTGAGAAATTCTTTGGGCTTGGTCTTTATATTTTATCCTAAGCTTAAAATACTCCTTGAGATCAGATTTACAACTTTGATTTATATTCCTAAGGCTAACAACCACTTCTTGGGCCTTTTAGTGGGCTTAAGTTGTCAAATGGGCTTGTTTTTGGTTCAAACTAAAGTTAATGACTTTGGTGGGCTTATGGGGCCTTAGGTGGATTTCTTATGGGCTTCAAAACAACTTCTCTTGGTACTTTAAGTTTCTGGTCAGATATTTGTTGAAGGCCCATCTTAGAGTTCTAAGCTTGTTTTGAGAGTTTTAGGCCCGGTTTTCAGTTTTAGGCTTTGTATGCTAATCATACTTACTTTGGTTAATCTTTTCACTTTTATCATATTTTTAGGCCTCATTTACCCATGTTCCAGATCTGTTCATGTTGGTCCTAAGGGGTCCTTACTTGGTTTTTCAACTTGTTTCATCATTTCGTTAAGTGTAGGTAGTAGATTATGCACTTAACTACTTGTGTATAATTCTTAACTTAAGTTTCCTTCCATCAAATGATCCTTTAACTCATGCTCCACATAAAGAAATAAAAGATCTTATACTTCATAAAACCTCCGTATCATAGCTCATGTCATACAAAGTTGATTTCTTCATAAAACTTCATGTGATGGATTTTTCCTTAACTTAAGTCTAGATTTGAGCATGTTTAACTTAATGGAAACAAAATCAACATTCAAATGATCATGGAACCTTCACGTCCAGCATGCTTACCCTTCATTAAAGTTCTCATTTCAAGATTTCCTTAGCTTAAAATCTTCCATTCAAAGCATTAAACAAAGGTCCATACAAAACACCAACTTTACATGCTCATATTTCAACTTCATGTAATGGTTTTAGGGTTTGTTTCTTAAAACGAATTTTTGTGCTATAACGACTCAAACCTTACTCATATCTTCAAGAAATCCAAGTCTTCTAACATAAATATTAATCCACACATCACAAGAATCACTTACTCGTCCTTAACGCAAAATTTGGTGGTTGTGCACTAAGGTTCCTCTTAAGCCTTTAACTTTGCTTCCTCCTTTTTGCTTACCTTTTGAAACCCGAATCCTTTGGTCTTTTGGAAAGGGGTTTATGAAAGATTCTAATGGTCTTAAATGATCTTAAATGATGAAAGAAAATGGCACATGAGCAAAGAAAAAAAAATGCCGTGAGTTGAAGCTTCAAAATGGAAGAAAATGGATTTTGTGGGGTAAAGTTGTTTCCCCTTTTTATGTTTGTTTCTAAAGAGAGAAAGATGAAGTGAAAGTGAAATTGAAAGTGAGAGAAATGGGGAAGAGTGTGGCCGGTTGGAATGGTGAGAGAAGGAGTGTTTAAATGTCTTGAAAGTATTGTCTTAAAGCTTACAAAAAGTCAACAATTGCAACTCTTGATGATGTAAGCATTAAGGGGTGAATAGTGATGTGTAAGAGGAAGTGATTGATGGGTGAATGACAAGTGCATGGCCCCCTCTTCTCCCCTTTTTAGATCTGCCATGGGAAGTCTTTTTATGTCATGGAGTGGTTTTGTCACCTTTATTAAAGTTAAGCTCATGATTTCTTGTGAAAATTTGTACATATGTAGTATAAGTGAAGAGGTGATAAGGAAATTGTCTTATCACTAGATTTTGATAAGTTATCAATTGATAAATGATTCCAACTCTCAATTGGTAAGTTATCTAAGGTGATTGGTTGGTCTACTTATTTATATGTAAGGCTTATGCATGAAGATAAGGGCATAGCCTTATAGAAAATTGTTTTAGGATTTTCATCTTACATTGTTTTGTGATTTATGATTTGATTTTTGTAGAATTATGAAATTTTCTAAAGTTGAATGGAATTATTCAAATTAAATTATCGATTAATTATTTAGGGTTAAAATTCCTTAATGGTTTTAAGGTTTAGGGTTTTAAGTAGCTTTAGAGCTTGCAGTTTTTCAAGCTCGGGTTTTATCGACAATTGGCTTTTGAATTGTGAAAATTTAATTCGTTTCTAAATATAAACTTAAGTTTTTGGTTCGGTTGATCTTTGGGAACATTCGGAAGGTACTCTTAATCAAATCTTAGGCCTAATAAAAGTAGGGTTTACAGGATAACTAGGCGTTGGAGGCGCCAACTATCTGGCTATGGGTCGAGTCTAGAGGCCTTCGTTTAGGGATGAGTGAGGGCTGTGTGAACCTACTCACAATCATATGTAGAACTCGTTTTGATAAAGCTGGTAATGGATGTACCATTACATTTTAAATACGAAACGCAGAGTTTCGTTATTAAATAAGTTCTAATATGATACCCGGATCTGATTGTACCGAAGAATCTCCAACCCTGACTTCGGAGGGTATTAAATCTGAGTTACATGCAGTACCTGGTCACCTGCATGTATTTGTTTGGCATATTACTTGTTCATGCATTCATTTGGTTGAACTTAACTGTGGTATAACTTGATTACTGTATAGTCGAGGGAAAATATCTCACTAAGCTAGTAAGCTTATACCCTCGTAGACTTCTCTTGCAGGCCAACTTATTCGTGGAGTTAGACCGTCGTATGCCCGAGGTTAGCTTTCTCTATAGGGTCAATGTGGGAACAATTTGAGGACAGAGAGTACCTTTGCTTAAATGTAGAGTTGAATATGTAATTTTTATATTAGTCTGACTTTAGACATGTTTCAAACTCTATATCTGTAAACTTTTATACACATAAATTAAGTGTTATGTTTTACGATATTATTATTTGTCATGAAACGATATTGCTTAAGCTTGCACACTTTTGGTAGTTAGTAGTAGTTGTAGCCTTGTGTATCATATAAAAGGATCGTCGATTGTAAGGGAACTCAATCTACAATCCTTTATACGGAATACGGTGACTACCACGATTAGCCCCCTCGGGTCGCGATAGGAGTCATTGTGTAAGTTCTGGGTATAGTGGTGTAGCCATCATTCAAGGCTGATTAGGCTACCCCACTTAAGTCCATTGTAACCAATGAAAGTGTTTTCTAAAAAAACAAGTGAGGTTACAGAGTTTAAGAACCTTTTAGAACCCACCCTAATTGTACATAATCCCCTCCAAGCTTGAGTTAATACACTACCATTAGGAAATTGCAACCCTACTGATCATTTTAGAGTTTTAATATAATTAAGTTTTTGAAACTTACAATAGGGTTACAAATTAAGGAGCAATGTATTAACTTAAATGACCCTAACATTTGCATATTTCCATGTTTTTTTTCTTTTGTTGCATTAATGACTAATTCTTGTCTATAAAATGTGTAGATTTAGGATGGTAAACAATCAAGCAAATGATCAAGAGAATAATAGGCCATTGGACATCTTTAGGATTTGTGAGTAGATGTTGAGAGATGAAATTGCCTATTTAAAGGAAAAGCTTAAGTGTTCTGAGGCCCACAACTGGGCCTTAAGGTCCCTTTTAGCATAGGTCATTAGAGATACTTATGAGATGATAGAGGACCTTAAGGTCCGTATACGAGACTTAATGTAAGGTTTTTTCCAATTCAAAACCTAAAATAAACATTAACTTCTTGAATGAATGTTAGGTTCTCTACCTTTGTTTTTGTATTCTAATCTTTTTTCAAAATAATAAAGCTCTCTTTAGTTCTTTGTTCTTCATTCTTTAACATTCCCATTTTTGTAAATAGTTCTTAAGTAAACATTTATCTAATCACTATTCCTTTTCATTTGGGAAAATATAAATAAAATCCATAGATTTGTAAATAGAAACCCAAAAATCACCGTCCTTATTTGTAAATTATTTTCTAAAAATAAAACATTACCTTTTTCTCTCCTAAAAGAAAAAAAGAAAAAAAATTGAAAAATAAAAAATAAAATAAAATAGAAAAGTTGTTGATGGTTATAAATGCTTATGAGCTCAAGGAGTCAACACAAGCTCAGGCCTTTAGCCTAATCAAGTAACTAACCTAAATACTTGGTTTCCAAAACTACACGAGGCCCTTCAATCTATTAAGGAAGCCAAACATGAGCCCCTTATCCCATTTAACCCAAACACTAGTCCCTTGGCTCGTTTAATCTAAAATACCAACCTTGGGCCCATTCAGCGGTTCAACCTAAACATGAGACCCTTTGGCTCATTTAACTAGACGTTCAACCTAAACACTAACCTTGGGCTCATTCAAGTAGCCTACCCAGATACAAGCCACTAGGCTAGGAAACCAATCCAAACATGAGCTATAGCCTATTGAGGTAGCTAACTTAAGCACAATCTTTAGGCTATAAAGTAATCAAGCGAAGCCAAAACCCCTAGTCTATTTAGAAAGCTAAGCATAAACCGAACCAAAACACAAAGTCAAATATTGGGGGTTGATTTGAGAAGCTTGGGGGCAAAACGAATCCTCATCCTAGGCAAATAAAAAATAGACTCCTCCTTAAGAAACCAATAACTCAATTTTTGAAAAATTTAGGATGAGAAGAGTCAAACTATATCCAATACACCAACTTGAAACACTTTGAGAGTTGAGTAACATAATGGTGAGGATACCTTGGACTCGTTCCTTAAAAGAGGTCAACTTTGAATGTGATACATAGATTAAAATGAAGTTTGGCATTCATCTCTAAATCCTAAACACAATCATTTATTGTTCACCCCATTGGACCTATTTGGAGAATTTTCAAATTCAAACCCTATTAAGAGCCACTCTACAATGAGGCAATTCAAAGGTTAAGGTCATTGATTAAAAGATAGGAGTAAGATTGGTTTATGCTTATGTAAGTAAAATTAATTAAAAAACAACTTTTATTTTTGATAAATTATTTTTCTTTAAAATGAAGGAGAGCCAATTTCCTTTTTAAACACCTCAAGCCTATACACTACAAATCCATGGATTTAGGGCCCTGAATCACATAAAAAGCAAAAACTTGGCAATAATCACTCTTAGAGTCAAAAGGAAAGAAAAGAATAACAAGAGATAGTAGGGCAAAGTAAAGAGAACATAAAAAATAAAAAGCTGAAGAATTGGGCCCAATTGTAAGATAAAAGCCTTAAGAGATATATTGTATCCTAATAAGGGTAGCAAACTAAATCTAAAGGCAAGGAAATCAAGCCTAAAAAAGCCCTAAGAAACATAAGGCCCTAAATCATGCTCCAAATCCTAGAAACCCAAATCTCCATATCTACTCGAACACTCTGAAGCCTCTCTTACCTATACTGAATCACATAAGGCCTCCTCACCCATAATATTACCCTTACACAAGTAAAAGCTCTTTTGATCTTAAAAGATAATTTATCTTTAATAAAAATTGTTTTTGAAACTAAGGCAAGCATACTCCTAAGGTTTTCCTTAAGGTTCTTAACTTGTACACTCGGGAAAAATAAAACATTTCTTTCAAAATAGGCCTCTTAATTATTCCTTTCTAAAATTGTTATACCAAAAGCCTAAATTCATAAGGTTGAACCAAAAAGACCTAATAGATTGATCAAGATGTGTTACTTACAAAATGGACTATAATTTTTGGAACTATAGTCGAGAGCAAAATTTAGATCGAGAGTTAGCAAGAAAGATCTCTTTGACTAAACTAATCTTTAGTTACCTTTTCCTTAAGCTAGACATAAGCATTACCCTTAACACAATGATTGATGGTGTTAAACCCTATGGAGACTTCTTTAAGTCTCTAGCCAAAAATAAGCCAAACACTTTTACTGTGTTTAAGGCCAAAGCCATGTTATACATCCGCTAAGAGGACAACATTAAAGCTTGCTGAGAGGCTGATGAGAGTTGAGGAGACTGAAAAGGTGACAAGAAGAAGAGCACAAAAGATCGACTCAGAACAAATGATGACTATTGTTCCCATGGATATAATGCTGAAAGAAAGAGGCCATACATCTAAACATATTCTGTTCATATGCCACTTAATTATCCAATCGTAGATATATTGATGGAAGTGTGTGGACAAAGAATTGTGCTACAATGGCTAGAAAGAATGAGAGGAAATCCTTCAAGATGGAACTTTAATAAATATTGCGATTTCCATCACGATAAAGGCCATAATACAGATGAGTGTATCCAACTCAAAAAATGTGATTAAGGATGCAATCCAACGAAGGTATTTAAGCAAGTATCTTATATATGATGCTAAAAATATTGAGCACCCAATGATCGACTCTGAAATAGAGCTTTCAAGATTTACAATTTATAAACCTATATTCTATCTTTAACTTGGTTCAACAAGCAAGTGTATCTATTGTATATAGCACGGACAATCATAGGGTCATCTCCATTGGGGACAGATACAAGCACTAGTACTAAATAATCTCCTTATGATCTAGTAACTAAATTTATCAATGGATGAAAAGATTAAAATCTCTAATTTACTAGCTAAACTACACTAATCCATAACAACTTTTACTTAACACAAATGCTACAGACACTATTAACACTACAATGATTAACATACAGACTTGCTTCACCACTTAATATGATACTACCAATATACTTTTTTTCCTAATACTTGTTATTTGTGGGAAATTATAGCTATGCAAGTAGTCTTCTCAAAATTACTTACTTTTAATCTTAATTGTGTCTATTAGAATCTCTTTAGAATTAATAGCCAACTTGCATCACATTAATATCATGTTAATTTTGCCAATTTCCCTAACAGTACAGTAACTTTCCTAATAATATCTCTACTATCGTGAGTAAGGTGTTCTAATGAATTAATCTATTCAATAACAATATCTCTCAAAATATTCTATTGAAATCTAGCCTATTTCAATGTCATGTACTATAGCGTACTTAGATTCATCAAACATTGAATTAGGCCCATGATTTCGCCCATCATGCTCATGACTCGAGGAGTGATCTTCTAGTTACAAACATTCCACCTCATCATGTCCATGATAGAGGGCATAATCATCCTTCTAAGGTAGAGCCATAGCCATGATGAATAGGTGGAAAAATAGGTTCAGCATTGGTCACTCCCTTGATCACAACCATGATGGAGAGAGTGATGAGTGCTGGGTACTCAAATATTCTTTTATCATGCCCATGATTGCTTCAAATCTCCTTGTTCTTGTGTAATCTCTTCTCCTCTTCACTTTGTCTTGAATAAATATCATCTCCTTGCTCATGAATCATTTGAAATTGATATATTACATAATTAAGTACCATGAACTTGAGAAATTAACACAATTATGGTCAATTTATGTCTAAATGTGCTTTAAAAGTGTTGAGTGATTTACACTTATCACCTAACTCAAAGGAGATGTGATGAGTAGGAGAATGTCATGTGACCCTCTTAGGCTAAAAAAGATACAAGAGATGGAAGTAGTTGTAGGGGACCTAATGGTATAATATATACTATTGTTAGTGAACCCTCTACCTTAAGTCGATCTAGGTCTTTAGGCTCGACTAACACCATACAATATGTTTGTAATGTGCAAGGAAAGAAGGTCAAGGCTAACAATTTAATTTCTTTCACGAAAGAGAATTTCGAGGGTGTTCAAAGACCCCCACGATGATACACTCATAATTAGCATAAGAATTGCCAACTTCGAGGCCAAAAAGATTTTTGTTGACACCAGAAGTTTGGTAAATATCATTTTTCAACACGGTTTTAATCAGATGAGCTCCAAAATCAAAGCACAATTGAGTTCTTATGATTACGATTTATATGCTTTCAATAATCAACTTGTTTGGGTCAGCGAAGTAATCTCTTTCCCTATTCAGATTAGAGATAATCAGCATATTGCAAAAGATAAGGTGGATTTCGTTGTTATCAAGGGTCGGTCCCCATATAATATGATCATCGATTGGCAATGTCAGCATTTATTCGGCATGGTTCCTTCCACTATGTATCTTAAGGCTAAATTTCCCATTCCCACTAGAGTTAGTGTATGTAAAGGGGACCAACAGTTGGTAAGATCCTTGTATATAAAGGCACTACGCCAATAAGAAAATTTTTTAAGTTAAAACTTATCTTGAACAAAAGTTAGTTGGCAAAGAAAATGATGAGGAAGAGATAGAAGATATTCTACTAAGAAATGATCTAAGGAAGATGACTAAGATAAGGAAACCATTGCTGGTAGATATCTGCCAATGTTTGATCAACTTTTTGCAGGATAATGCCTATGTTTTTGCATGGTCTCCCTCAAATATGCCTAGCATCCCTAGAGATGTTATGACACCCAAACTTCAAATCAATCCTAATGTGAAGGTTATTTAACAAAGGAAGAGGCATTTTACTCTTAAATGACAAGTAACCATAGAAGAAAAAGTCCAAAAGCTACTTAAGGCAAGGTTTATTATGGAAGAGCCTTATCCGACTTGGCTAGCCAACCGTATGCTAGTCAAGAAGTCTAATGGCAAGTGGCGTTTATGCATAGACTTTATAGATTTGAATAAGGCTTGTCCCAAAGATTGTTTCCCCTTGCCGAGAACAAATCAAATGGTTGACTCAACTGCCACACATGCCTTGTTATCTTTTATAGATGCATTTTTCGACTACAATCAAATCAAAATTGATGAAGAAGATGGAGTTCATAGATCATTTGTCACCAACTTTAGGATGTATTGTCACATGGTGATGCCCTTTAGGCTAAAAAAATGCTAATATGACCTATAAATGACGTGTTACCAAGATGTTTAAGCCTTAGATCCACTATAATGTCGAAGTATATGTCAACAATATGACAGTGAAAAGTACGATAGAAAGTTGGCATCTTACCAATCTTGACAAAACATTTAGCACTTTGAGAAGATATAATATGAAGCTGAATCCATAGAAATGTGCTTTTAGTGCTACTTTAGAAACATTTTTAGATACATGGTCACTTGACCTAGCATTGAAGCAAACCCAAGGAAGATTGTTGCAATTCTGAGCATGAAATCTCCTTGCACTATCAAGGAAGTTCAGGAGTTTGTTAGTTGGATAACTACCCTAAACAGATTTGTATCCAAAAGTGTTGATAGATGTGTAGAATTCTTCAAAATTTCAAAGAATTTGAAAGATTTCAAGTAAACGGACGAGTGTGAAAGAGCATTCAACAAACTAAAGGAGTTTCTTATGTTACCACCAATATTCTCAACACCATGTCTAGAAGAAAATTTGTATCTATATCTATTAGTTAGCAGCTGAGCACTTTTCTCTATCTTGGTTCGTATTGAATGCAAAGAGCATCAGCCAATTTATTATATAAGCCATGTTTTGCAAGGTCCAAAACACCGATATAAAAAAATTGCAAAATTTGTATTGGCAATGGTTCTTTTGGCAAGAAAGTTAAAGCCATACTTTGAGGCTTATTAAATTGTTGTCCTTATCAATCAACATTTGCAGAAAGCCTTACAATGACCAGACTCCTAAAGGAGAATGATGGAGTATGCTCTAGAGCTAAGTACCTATGGTATGCAGTATAAAGCCAAAATGGCACTAAAAGCTCAAGTGTTGGTAGATTTTATGGTTAAGTTCACTAGTGAAGAGGACAGCATAAAGATGGTAAAGAAGCGGATATGAAACCCATTTGTTGATGGCTCTTCTACTAAATAAGGATGTAGAATGGGTCTCATTCTACAAAGCCTCTACAATGTAAAAGTTAACTACACTTTGAAATTTGGGTGTTTAGCTAGCAACAACAGAGCCGAGTATGAAGCCTTAATAGTTAGTTTAAAGTTGGTGTCGAGAAAGTTGAATATTTTTTTACTTATAGGTTATGGTGATTTAAGTCAAAGGGAGTTACGTAGCAAAAGAAGAAGTGATGAGCAAGTACATCCTAATAGTACAAATGTTCATGGAAGAGTTTCAATCATTTCAATTAAGAAAATACTGAGAAGCAAGAACATTGCTACCGACGAGTTGTCAAAACTATCCAGTATGGCACTCCTTGATTTGAATGATAAGCTCTTTATTGAATATCTTCCCAATAAGAGCTTACAAACTATTGGGTAGAGTTGCAAATTGGTTCCTTGCCTAAAGGTGAAGTCTTAGATAGACATAATCATAGACTATTTAAAGGATGGCATTCTTCTAAATGATAGGAAAGAGGCTTGAAGGTTGATATATCAAGCTGCAAACTATACATTGATAGATGATCGATTGTACAAACGCAGCATTTCTTAACCTTATCTTCATTGCCTTCCTCTAAAGGATACACAATGAATACTATCCGAATTACATAGTGGTATCTGCTGTAACCATGTGAAGGGTCAAACCTTGTATGTTCTCATATTACAACTCAGCTATTATTGGCATACTATGAAAGAAGATGCAAGATTCTCTATTTAGCAATGTTCGTAGTGCTAGAAACATAAAGCACCGAGTTGTATGCTTTCTACTAAACTACATAACCTCATTAGTCCATAGCCCTTTGCCTAATAGGGATTGGACATACTTGGACCATTTCCAAAGTCTATAGCCTAATGGTAATTTGTCATAGTTATAGTAGATTATTTTACAAAGTGTGTGGAAGCCGAAGCTATGACTAAAATTACTAAATAGAAGGCTGAAGCTTTTGTTTTCAACTTTATCATATCAAGGTTTAGGGTTCCATTTATGATAATTAATGGTAATAGACCACAGTTTGATAATGAAAAATTTTGAACATTTTGCAAGAAATACGATATTCATCTAAATTATAAATTAGTGTCTCATCCTTAGACCAATGGACAAGTGAAAGCCTTTAATAAGATCATCTCACATAGTTTAAAGAGGAAAGTTGACCAAGTCATGGGTAAATGGGCTGACAAACTGTTGACTGTTTTATAGGGGTATAAGACCACCTATAAGACTTCCATAAGAGGAACACCCTTTAGGCTGGCATTTGTGTCGAAAGCCATACTATCGATTGAATTAGATCCACCTAATCTTTGTATGTAGAACTTTCATACAATAGCCAATCAAGTCAATCTTACATCCAATTTAGACACAATAGAAGAGATAAGAGATGTTGTAAGGGTGAGAGTTGCTGCATATCAACATAGAGTAGCTAGATATTATAATCAAAAGGTGAAACACAAGGTCTTTCGGCTCGGCAATCTAGTTTGTAGCAAGTTAAAGGCAATTGGCACGTGAGATGAACAAGGGAAACTTAATGCAAACGAGAGGATCCTATTAGGATCTGGGAAGTTGTAAGAAATGGGGCCTATCGGCTATAAAGGTTAGTGGCATAATCATCTCTCGAGCATGGAATACTGAGAATTTGAAGTTTTATTTTGCTTAGTTACTTTGATGCTATGGTTTATTTCTACTCTAAACTTTGTAAGATGATGTCCTATGTCTTTTTTCAATAATGAAATGTTATTTTGAAGATTATGTTTTTATTTCTCGTCATCTCCATACTTGATCATTTTATGATTAACAGATTAATTAAGTTCTAACTATACAGCAAATGAACTAGTATTCAATGGGTTCAAGCCTGTAATGGTTAGCAAACTTTATAATTATTGGCTTATAACAACAATTCTTATTTAAAATAAGTTGAGAAGCTAAAAAAACAAACCTTGTTATTTTTTATAACAAGTAATCTTATAATTCAAAGAGAGATATGCTAGTTCAAGTCCTATGTGACTAACTAACATTGTCTTTGAAAAGACACATGTGAAATAAAACGTATCGAAAACTAACAATTTGTACATGAAATAAAACATGCCTAAAATTAGCAATTTGTATGTAAAATAAAACATGTTAAAGGCTAGTAATTTATGTATGAAATGAAATGTACTATAAGCAAAATACTTGATGGTCGAACATTACATTATAATAAATGATTGACATCCTGATCATATTTACTCTATACAACATAAATAGAGTACAAATTAACAAGATTTCAAGGATCTAAAGCATTCTTTTTCTTTGATGGGCCGAAGTATTATCTTGATTAGAAGAAGACAGGACCTTCTAGGAGCTTGTTTCTTTCCTAGAATTAAAGGTTTTGGAGCAAGTAGATGTTTCCTTGCAAGCATATGGGGTCTCCTTGGATGATCTTTCTTCATCCTTGATAGGAGCTTCAACATTAGCTTCATCATTGTCACCCTAACTATGAACCTCAGTCTCTACCTCTTTGCCAACTTCTTCATCACCATTGTTGATGTCATTGTTATTGACATCAATAAAATCTAGACATGAGAGGTCATAGTCAGGGTGAAATTTCAAAATCTCTTCTCTTGCCTATTGAACCCCTTATAAAAGCTTCTTCCTAAGTAGTTTCTCGTATCGTTGACTAGGAGTCATGATTTCTAGTGCCTCCTCAACTAAAGGCCTCCTCTTTGCTACCTCTTCTAATTAAAAAATATGAGACTGCAGTTTAAAGCCATTTATCTCAAACTTTTTATTTGCATCGTTAGCCTATCCTCCCCATCACTCATTGAGCTAATTGTTTGGCCTAACCCCTAGCACTCCTATCGCTTCTTATGAAGTTCCTCTTTCATGGCCTCAATCTCCTTCAACTCTTCTTGAAGTGTCTTGGCCTTAATCCTTATGCTCTCGGTTGTAGCTATCTAAGCCTTTAAGGAGTTATATGCCTCATCCACTTTCTATAATATGTTGACGAAGATAAAATAAGTCCGTTTGATTCTCAGCAGAGTAACATGATGTAAATATTACCTTCTTCATTTGCTTGTTGGCTTCATCTAGAGCCATTAGAACATGGTTACTAATCTGCATACAGATGAGATTATGTTAGCAATAGAACATATGTCATAAGTAAAAAGGTGATCGGTACTTACATTGCACAGCTTAGCAGCAAGATGTCCCTTATTACAGTCATCCACCCTATTGCCATCTTTTTTTGCAATCTTCCTATCCCTAGGGAGAATAACTCCTTCCATCAGGGCTAGGGATTATGTCTTGTTACCTAGGGCTAAGTCAGTATGCAAGATGTTCTGGCTTTAGCACAGAACAAAGTACTCACCCACCTCGTGGTTAGGGATGAACTCAACACTACTGATGCTAAGAACCTTATTCCACATAGCATCCTTGGTCTTTTAGCCTAAAGTTTTGGATTTTTTTCAATGAAGGCTAATCGATAAGCTCCTTCCCATTCCTTTTCATGGGACTCAACTCATTATTCATTTAGCTTGATGGGCCTTCAGTATTCCCATAAGGAATGACCTTAACAATGATATTGTCGTTGATTTCTTAGCATGAATTTCCTAGTGTTTCTTCCTAAGGAATGTTTTTAATAAAGACGATTACTTCAAGTATGGCCTTAATGGCTTTAAGTTGTTTAGTGCCTTAACATTTGTAGGCATGATAAGTAACCCTTTTTGCAGCAATAGCTTGTTTCACGGCTATTTCTTATGTAAAATTTTTTACGCATCTAGCCAAGTAATAGGTGCTTTAGTGCCTACATGTTTGTCAAGCTTCAATTTTTTAGCCTTTGCTTAAGCTAAGAGCTTGGTGGGATTAACATTGCTTGCACCCACATCTGTAATAAATTATAGCAATATTAAAAAAGGAAGAGAGGAAAATCAATGACTTATAAGATCCATGTCAAGTGAAACTCAAAGGCAACTATTCTCCCCTCAAAGTCATGAGAATGGTCGAGGTAGGCTGTTTCCTTACTTGATGCTTAGCCTAGTGTGTGTTGCTTAAGGGATAGCTCAGAATGTTGGCTAATCACCTCAGCAACTTCTTGAATGATGTAGAGAGTGAATTAGCTCAGGAAGTTGGGTTAAGAAATGCATTGCTTCTTAATGCTCAGCTTACCTCGTACAGCTAGACTAGCCAATTAGGCAAGCCTACGTACTTTGGTGTACGTGATTGGTCCGTGATGCCTTTCATCTCCTTTAGGTTATTTGAGATTTGGGATCAAATCTAGCTTAGCTCAAGTTGCTCATCCTTAGGAGTGTAAGGTTAGAGATTGGCGATGTTAAAGGAGTCCAAGACACCATATCCTTCAAGCAGTTCAATCTTATAAGCATTAGAATTGATCTTTTCAAGCACCTTATAAGGTCCATTAGCTTTAGGAGACAACTTACTCTTCCTTAAGTTTAAGAATTGTTCCTTGCTAAAATGTATCCATACTAGATGACTTAGTTGAAATTCTCTCTTTTTCCATCCTCGACCTCACTTCTCAAGCTTAGTAGTAACTCGGCTTAACTACTCTATGACCTTCTAGTGCATAACTCTAATAGATTCGACCCACTCTATAGTTAGTAGGTCATCATCGGGCCTTAGTAGAGGAAACTAATCCATCAAAAGCTCGAGATTAAACCCATAAGCTACCTTAAAGGTAGACTTGTTTGTCTCATTGTACGTTATCCCTTTGTAAGTAAATTTAATAATTAGTAAGCATTGATCTTAATCACCCATGTTCTGTCTAATAGTAACCTATAGCAAAGTTCTTACTATTCTATTGACAACCAAGGTCTATCTATCGATTTATGGATGGCAGGATGTGCTATACAATAGCTTAGTTCCCATTCACCTCCATAGTGTCCTCTAAAAGTAGCTCATGAACTTCGAGTCTCGGTCCGAAACAATGGTCCTGGGAATCCCGTAAAACTTGATTATTTTCTACAAGAAAGGAACGGAGATAGCCGAAGCATTATTAGTTTTGGAACAAAGATTGAAATGTGACATCTTACTAAATCAATCCACAACTATCATGATAGAGTCCTTCCTTCGAGGTATCCTCGGTATCCTCAACATGAAGTCCATACTCAGCTCAAACTAGGATATGGTTGGGATGGATAAGGGTAAATAGTGTCCTTACTTAACTCAACTCTTTGCTTTTTGACTGGTCGCAGACCTTTCTAGTACAGATTAGACATCACTGTTCATTCTTAGCCAAAAGAATTTGGACAAGAGTACATCATGGGTTCAACACTAACTGAAGTGTCTTATCAACTAGCCTCCATGCACTTCACACACTAGTAATTCTCTTACATAACAAGTCGAGATACATAATGTCCTCTTTTTGAATAAGTATCTGTCTTCCCTATTATAATCGTCCAGAGTCCATCCCTCGTTACACTAGGCATAAATAGGATGAAAGTGTGGATCCTCAGCATACAAATTCTTTATTGTTGAAAAACTAAGTAGCCTTGTTTGTAGTTCGGTTAAGAGGGTATGTTATCTCAATAAGGCATCAACCACTATGTTATTCTTTCCATTCTTATATTTCATGACATAGGAAAATCCCTCTATGATCTTAACCCATTTAGCTTATCTTCGAGATAACTTTGGTTAGCTCTTCAAATGTCTCAAGGATTCATGGTTGGTGTAGATCACAAATTCCTTGGGTAACAAATAGTGTTGCCATACCGTTAAGGCTCTGATTAAGGAGTAGAACTGTAAACCCCACGAATTTAGCTTCCTAAGTATAGAAACAAATGTCCAAATTATAGATGATTTCCTGAACTCAAAAGAGCCAGTAAGATTTAAAACCGATTAAAATCTCAATCCAAAACCTAAAGTGGATACGAAAAATCTTAAATCATCAATTGAATCCCTAACCGCATACGAAGACCCTAAAACCTCGAACCTCATCAAAAATCCTAAGATGACAATCGAAGATTTAATCGCGTAAGAATATATGAAACCTTAAATGTGTAAAAACATTAGAGATTGTGCCCTAAAGTAATAAAAACCCTAAAACTATAACTTTAAGGATATAAAAGCACTAATTCAGTAGAATTTACCTTGAAACCCTAAATGATAATATATCCTCCATATTTTGCCATTTCATCGGTAAACGATTAAAGATAACCCTCAATTATGCATAAACATTTAGAATATTTAAGTGATCCCTTAGAAACTAAGATAATGAATCATAGATTACATTTATTTCTTAAGTATATGATTAAGATAGTATTACATAGAGTTAGGGGTATAGTTGAAGATTAGGTTAAATATAGTAAACCTTAATACCCTAAATGCTATTTTTCATCTCAATTATACCAAGTAGCTTACCAAATGGTGTATATAGGATATAAATACCTAATGGAAGATCTCATTAGCTATTTTTACTAATCAATTTACTAAATTTCTTATTTCCCTTCATTTCCTTAATTTTTCCCTTAATTACTACATTATGTGCACAAAATTACACATACTTAAGGAAAGTTGACCAAGTCAACACATGTTGACTAAAGTCAACATTTTGAAAAGTCAACAAAAAACTAAAAGATAAAGAAAATATCTACTTCTTCATGATGGCTTTTCTTTTCCTTTTCTTTTGATTTTTCTTTTTCCCTTTCCCTCAATTGTTGCCATCCACATCTCCCCCTTCTAGACCCTACCATTTGTTGTCTTCCATTATGAAAATCAAACAAAGGGAACAAAACAAAATTTACCCTCCATTGCCATGAGCTTCATCTCCCCCTTTCACTTTCATTACTTCACTTTTATCTCCATAATTCCAACACAACTAAAGGTATGTACTTAACTTACTTTATGTTGGTTTATATTATTCATTAGTTAGTTAATTAGATAGATTAGATAACTAATTATGTGTTTAGTTTTTTCTTGAAGAAGAGGGAACAAAGTTTCCATCTTTAAGTATAGGAATTAGGAATCATGAAGAAGAAGAAAGGAAGACATGAGTATATGCTCATAAGTATGTGGCCATAAGGGAATACTAAAAGAACACAAGTATGTGAACCTTTGTACATGGGTATTTATCATGTACATAACCTAAATTAAGACCATATTTAATTATACATACCTATACTACACTAAATACATACATAAAAACACAAAAGGATGAAATTGGGAAGATTTTCTTAAGAGAAGATTAGGCATACGAATTTTTGTATAAAAATACATATCCAATCGTATAAGTATATGAGTAGGTATACATGTATAAATACGGTATAAATTTAAGTAGATGTATAATTATATATATGTATAAGATATATGTACATAAGTATAAGAGGAGAGGTAACATGCACATAATACATGTACATATGACATAAGCATGAGGAAAGGCTTATGTAATCATATGATGAGGTAAGCACATAATGACATAAGCCATGACATAAGCAAGTGATGACATAAGCAATGACCTAAGTAAATGATGATGTAAGTGATGATATAAGCATAAGTTTAGAAAATGAGAAAATAAGAAAAGTGTATAATAACTAGGTACCTAAATTAGTAAATCTTAAGATACTTTCTAAATTGGATCATACTTAATTAAGTAAATGAATTAGTAATAGCAAAGTAAAATCCTCTAAGTATAAGGATTTAAGCGTTAACTAACTCATTAAGTATAAACAAAAGATATAAATATAAGTAATAAGAGCAATTAAGTTTTCATAGTTAAAATTTCTCTAAATTTAGTTCATATCATAAAACACGGGTCTTAATGTCCAAAACGGACATTACCGTGTGAATATACGTCCGAAAACGATGAAAAATGACTATAAATTCGTAAATATTGAAAATAGAATGAAAAAGTTACGTACTATTAGCAATTAGGTTTAATCGAATAAGGGCTAACAGTAATCTAAGTAGAATTAGGTAGATAGATATCTAGAACCATTAGTTTAGTCAACTACTTATTATTCCTGTTATCTTGTAATGATTAGGTGATCCCGACGAGGGCGAAGATCTCCCGATCGGTTATTACGACTAGAGTGAGTCGTCATAGTTAAGTGAGTACTCCCGATGACTCTATACTTATTTGTGCTTGCAGTTAGTGCACTTAAATTGAATATCAATAACTTGATGCATGAGGTTTCGGGATATGCGTGTGCTTGATATTGCTTGATTATTGTAAGAAATATTGTTAAATACGATAATTGATGATTTGATGGTATGACTGATTTTTATATGATTTGGATGGTTTGCTGATATTGATTGATCGCCTCATAATCTGACCTAATTCTATTTGGCTTATCTTAAATTAAAAGGGTTATGCATTATCCATGCATCGCATTACTTATTCCGGCCGTCACTTCACGTGGTTGGTAATGAAGGGCCTTGGAAGGATGGATTCCCACATGATTTGATTAGTACCGTACAGGAGCATGGGTACAACAAGACCTTACCCTTGGTTTGTGGGTTCTATTGGCACCAGAGACGCTAACCGTAGGTAGCTGGGGGTCGCGTCTAGAGACCACCACTGTAGGGTGTGCGTGTAGGCTGCGGGGGCCACCTCACCGCTAGGCCTGGGACTTTGTGAACTACTGGATTTTTAGAAATGGAAATGTATTTTTGTGAAATATGGAATTCAAAGTTATCCTTATCTCGGAGGGTGTTAAAATCCGATATTATATGCAGTACCGGTCAACTGCATATATCGTTTGGCATTTTACGTATACATGCATTCATATGGTTGTAATAATTTGTTTGATAACTTGTTTGTCAGTATAGTATGAGGGATAGCTCACTAAGCTCTTGTAGTTTATTCCCCAATAGTCTTTCTTTTGCAGGTTTACATACAATGGGATTGGGATAAGTCTCAAGTGTTGAGGGCGAGATGAAGATATGTACATTAGTGTTAGGATTAGTTGAGATTTTTATAGGTGATACATAAACACTCTTTGTAGAAAATATTCACATGTTAGAATTTAATATAATTTAATTCTACCTGCAGTTTTATAATGTTGGCATATCTTGTCCTATTATTTGGTAAGGGATACCGATTCTCTGTGGTTCTAAGGAACTGTAGGATATCAGACATCCATAGTTATTTATAATTATATATTATGTCATGTTACAATAAATTAATTACTTGAAAATCATTAATCTTAGTGATTTATTATTTAGAGTCTTGTGATCTCTAACTTACAAGATGGTTTTCATATCATGGGTGCACACATGTTATGGAAATTTTAGGTAATCCTACTAGGCCCCCTTTCGGGTCTTAACAAGAACTCTTTATCATAGATAAAATAGTTGAGTGTAGCTCCTCAAAGTTTCTTATTGAAGTAAGCAGCAGGTCAACCTTCTTGCATCAGTACGGCACCTATGCCTAGTTTGGACAAATCACACTCTACTTCAAAACTTTCATCAAAGCTCAGCAGAGCTAAGATGGGGGCCGTAGTCAGTCTCTCTTTCACCTCCTCAAAACTCCTCTACTCCTCTTCCCATCTAAATTCAACATTATTCGTTAAGAGTTTAGTGAGTGGGGCTACAATTGTTCTAAAATTTCTTATAAACCTATGATAGAATGATGATAGGCTATGGAAACTCCTCATGTTAGCCGAAGTGGTCAGTACTAGCCATTTGGTGATCTCTCTAATCTTCTCTTCATCAACTTGTATGCCACCCCCACTTACAACAAACCCTAAGAATATCACTTCGGGTTAGCAAAAGTCGCACTTCTTCAGATTGGTGTAAAGTTGTTCAGCTCGGAGTTTTGCAAAGACTCTTCAGAGATGTTATTAGTGAGTCTCTAGGTTAGGACTATACACCAAGATGTCATCAAAATAAATTATAACAAACTTTCCAAATAAGTCTTGAAGCACATGATTCATCAAACGCATATATGTGCTTAGCACGTTTGACAATCCAAATGGTATTATAAGCCATTCATATAATCTATGGCATGTTTTGAATGCGATCTTCCACTTGTCACCTTTGCTCATTTGAATTTGATGGCATCTAGATTTGAAGTCAATCTCGAAGAACACTCTTGCTCTACTTAATTCATCTAGCATGTTATCAAGCTTAGGTATGGGATACCTATACTTAATGGTGATTCGATTAATTACTTAGTTATCTACATACATTCTCTAAGACCCATCTTGCTTTTGCAAGATGGCTTATTCAAGGTTCAGGCTATAGGCTAGCTTGTTCAGTAGTATAGCCCCTAGCTACAAGTCAATTGCATATTCAACTCCTCGGATAGGAGGTAGTCCTTCTAGTGGCTCTTATAGGAACAGCTCGACAAACTGTTCTAGTAATGTTTTCACCTCAATAGACTACTCTCTCTCCTCGAACCTCATCTCTAATATCCTTTGGACTAGTAGATAGGTTAGTCCTTTGAGCTCCATTTCTCTTTTTAGCTTGGCTTGGGTCATTACTAAGGTTTCTTTTTTTCAAGGTTCGGCTAAGTTGGGATTGCATGACCTTTACCTGCTCGGTAGTTATAGGACTTAATTTCATCCTCCTACCTTCATGCACTACAAAACATATATTCCTCCTTCCGTCATATACCATAGCTTGATTGAACATCTATGGTCATCTAAGTAAAATGTAGGATACACTTATGAGTAGCACATCATAGAACACTTCATCTTGATATTTGCAATGCAAATCAGCACAGATACCTATTTGTTCACTTGTAGGGCTCCCTTATCACTAAGTCAATGAAGCTTATAAGGTTTCAAGTAGGGCTTGGTCGACAATTTCAATTGTTGGACCATAAATGCAGAGGCTACATTGGTGTAGCTCTTGTGCTAATGATCAAGGTACGTAGAAACTCATTCACCTTACAGCTAATGTAGAAGAGATTTTCAATCTATTCATCTTTGGGCATAGGATTGATACTCATTATCCTCCTCAATACTAGAGAGGTTGACATAATGTTTCCTTCCTCACTGTAGATAACTTCTTCCTCAGATAGCTCAACCTGTCCATCTTCTTTTAACTCCTCTACGTCATCAGCATTTTCTTCTTTGACAGTCGGTACCTCGACTCGAATCACCATAGTCCTTCTATTAGGGCACTGAGCAGCCATGTATCTAAATCCTTAGCATTTGAAACACTTGATCTCACTCATCTTCCTCCCTCGAACTTTGGCCTTTCTCAAACTTCATTGAGACTTCCTTCTTCTTTGCTCAAGTAGTCTAAGCAGGTTGAATCTCAGTAACCTTTCTTAGTTCCATTCGCATACGTTTGCTTAGAACAATTTGGCTATTGCTAGGTCGACTGATTGATGGTCAGAACCTTCCAATTCAGTGCCATTCTATCCTCTACGCGGCTTAGATTGCATCATTAAGTGTCCTAATATCCATGGTTTCTAGGATTTCTCCACTCTTATATTTTAATCCATAGATAAATTACAATATAGCCCAGTCTTCTAACTTGCTAACTTTGCATCAAATCATCAACATCTAAAATTCCTTGACATAAGCTTTAATAGTCAATCCTACTTGCCTCAGTTCCTGCAACCTTTTGAAAGCATCTTGTAGATAGTAACTTAGCACAAACCTTCTCCTCATGACCCTCTTTATCTCATCCCAACTCCTAATTTCTCATTCCCCTTCTCTTCATTGGGTAGCTTGCAAGTTTTTCCACCATAAGGCAGCATAACCAATAAACTCTAACACAATAAGTCTAACTTTTGCATTATCAAATACTTTATGGTATTCAAATTGCTTTTCAATTTTGTCTACCTAATCTAGGTAATCCTTGATATCTCCACTTCTAAAAAAGCTTAGAATACGCATCCTCAACCCTTCACACCTAAGGGCCCGTACATTCCTTTCTTCAAGCTCATTGTACTCCTCCACTTCATCACCTTCTTCCTCTTCGTCCTCAATCTCTTCATGTGCTAGCCATCGTTTGGCATCCCTACCCATTCCTTTAGCATGGGGTGGTTGAGTTAGAACAATAGCTAAGCCAAACTGGCCATTATCTCGCTCTTGCTACTCGTGTCCTCAAGTTGGGCTATTTCTAGCTCATTGTCTATCTTTTTGATAATAGTCACCAAACTAGCTAGAAGGTTGGTGAGCCCATCCAATTAATCAGCCACTGACTAGGGTGTGAAGCTTCCTTCTTGTCCTTAACTATTTCAAGCACCACTTTCTTGGTTTTCCTGAATTCCTTGGGCACTAGAATCTAACATTGCTAGATACCCCTATAAAATTGATGCCTTAAATACCACTCAAACTCCTTTCTATGGGTAATAACAGCAGATTACTAACTAATATTCTCAATGTCAAGACAACTATACAACAAAACAGGCAAATAACTACACTCTATTTTTGCATAGGAAAAATAAAGCAAAGATTAGGCGCCAAATTTTCCCTTAATGCCTTTCTACTATCCAAAAAATGGAACTTCTAACACTCAAAACAATAACACACCACTCAAAGAGCAAAGTAGCAAAAGTTCCGGCTTCTAGCTTAGCCAAGCTCTACTATTAGGATGATACAGGCTCGTAGATGAACACACGAGCCCAATATTATACGCAACCAAGAGGCAGGTTCAGACTGCAAGATGGTTTGAAAGATTAATGAGAGTCAAAGGTTGGATAGGGGTTCCCATACACTGACAATGGATATGATGCACCAATGCCTCACACAAGCTTGAGTCACACTTGATATGACACATAAGTATGGCCAGAGATCACTCGCTACTAATCCATGCTCAATAAGCTAGATAAGAATAGCTTAAGAGAAAGTAGAAGAACACTTAGCTACTACAATTTGCAAGTATTTATAGTATCTAATTGTGGTAAGTCCTAAGTTACAGGAAATTATAGAAAAGGATCATTACTAGCCAAGGAAAAACAGGAAAAATTTATAGGTGTAGCAATGTAATCATGCAAAATGAATATCCTTTGTCAAAAAGAATAGTATAGAGTCAGAAAAGGACAATGCGTACACAATTTGCTAATTTTATGGTCCCTATGACACTGTTATCCAAGTAAAGGCGAATTTCGATTAGATAAGGTCAACATTGGTAGTTCGGTAGCCCAAACAGTTAGGACTGGACTAAGGTTGACTTAAGGGAAACTCATTTACGAGGTCAGCCTCTATTGATTGGCTCCTGACAAGTATTAACTTGGCCTCAGCACTAGTGAGGCAGGCTGTTTCCTTACTCAATGCTTAGCATGGTATATGTTGCTGAGGGGTCAGCTCGGAATGTCAGTTGATCACCTCACCAACTTCTTAAATGACATAGAGAGTGAAGTAGCTCGGTAAGTTAGACTCAGAAATGAATTGCTCTTCAGTGCTCAACTTACCTCATACAACTTGGTGAGCTAACTAAGGAAACCTACAAGTTTGGGAGTATGTGATTAGTCTGTGATCCCTATCAGGAGTTAGGGGGCAAATGTTAATGGTCAGTTTTCACCTAATGATATTATTTGTCTATTTGATAGATGAGAGGTCGAGCGACTTGGTTTTCGACTAATGCCAATTAAGGCTCAACATGTTTAATGGGCCTTAGAGCCCATATGTCCAATTTGAACTCAGGAAAGTAGTGTGAGCAATTATGATTCGATATGATCTCAATACATAACTACCTACTATTCCTATATTTTAGGCATGTGTTTGATTATGAGATCTCCATGTGTCCTACTACCAATAATCAATTAATATTTCAAATATCCAACATTTGCCTATAAATATGAAGAGAAAACATTGTAAGAGCTCTCTTAACACCCTTAACTCAATACTTAACCACTTTACTTCTCTCTAAAACACTTACTAACTTAGGCATCGAAGTGGCTACACTGAACTAGCCTTGGTACCATTTAGTTCTTTTTATCATTGCAAGAACAAACTACTTCCCTAAAATCATCCGATAATAAACGTAGACACAGGTTTCTTCTTCTTCCTTAACTTCAACTCCTTAATCATTCTTTCCAACCTCAAGCTTACTCTCATAAGTGCTATCCACTACTTTTCTTCAGAGCACCATAGTACATCAGTTGGGGCACTCAATAGCCATGTTTTCATAACCCAAGCATTTAAAGTACTTCACCTCACTCATCTTCTATCCAGAGGTCAATCCTTTATACGACTTTAGGGTTGGCCTATCTTCAACTCAACTCTTCTAGCCTAATCGGCTATCATTAGGTTGGTCATGTTTTTCCTCAGCTTAGGAGGATCTCCTCGACTCAACATAAGCAGGTCAACGTAGAGTAGGAGCACGAGAAAAAGCTAACCTAAATCTACTTGAGGCATTAATCCTTTGCTTTTCAACCCTCTACGCTACCATAATGGCCTTCTAATGTACAAAACTTCGTATTTCCACAATGTAGAGGATATCATATATAGGTTTGGAAAGGAATCTCAACATTGTACGAGCCTCAAGTTCATCTACGTTAGCTCAAATCATTAACAGTTTGAATTCCCTAACATAATCATCACCTAATCGGCTTCATTAGCACAGCTCTTACAACTTAGCAAATGTGTCTTCTAAATACATCTCATGTTTAAATCATACCCTCATCAACCTCTTCATCTCTTCCTAAGTCCTCATACCTTACCTTCCATCTCTCACTCTAGCCACATTCAGATTCTTCCACCATATAGAGGCATATCCAAAGAACTTACGAGCAACAATTTGGACCTTTACAACTTTAGTATATCTATAGCAATCAGACAATTTCTCAACCTTCTCTTCCCATTATAGATATTCTTCTATATGACTACAGCTAGTACAAATGGGAATCTAAACTTTGACATTACCAAGTCCTCGAGGAGTCAGACGTCCTCATTCTTGTGCTTCATAATATTCCACTTTAGCTTCTTCCTCTCCATCATCCTCGACTTCTATCTCCTCAACATTCTCTTTAATTTCTTCCAACTCTAACCTTCATCTAGCAACTCTATTGGCTACTCCTCCAGCTTAGTTAGGTTGAACTGGGTGATTAGCTCAACCAACTTAAGCATATTGTCTCTCAAAAACATTCTCAACTTAGCTATGGTGAGGTATGCCCTATGGTGGCTACCTATTTTCTTGCATTACAGTAATTAGACACTCAATAAGATTAGTGAGTCAGTTAAGCTTATCATCGACTGATCAGGTATTACTATCATTTAGTCTACAACCAGTATGAGCACCACTATCCTGGTCATCAATAAGTCCTTAAACGCTTGAATCTGACATGGTATAGCAGCTTAAGAGCTTAGACAACATGATACCCAACAAAGATACTTGCACTTACTACACAAAATCTTACTAACACACTCTAACCACGCCAATACACAACACAATTCAATACAATACCAAAAGTGAAACTTGCTTTGTTTTCAAAGAAGGAAACATAGGATAACAAAGTAACAATAGGGATTACACTTACCGCTCTAAAAACCTCTACTACACAACCCACAACTTCAAATGTCACCTCTTACGAACACACTATAGCAACTTTGGAAGGAGTACAACAAATACTAATAGCAAAAACAAACAAAACTCCATCACACTTCACACACTTACTCATGGAACCATGTTTTGATATTAGTGAAGCTGATGCATCTTCAAGGTTGTACACATGGAGGTCGTACCACAATGAATAGTAATAAGAAAATAGAAAAGGGGGTTAGCAAATTTGGGTAGCTACCTAGCTAGATATGATTCATTAACTAGTTCCTATACGGCTTATGATTCACTAAATATGACTTACCAGTCGAAACTATAGGGTCACTCACCATTACTCCTTGCTAAAGAGAATAGATAAGAGTTTAAGGATAAGAAAGAATACTAGTGTTGCTCAAAAAAAGAAAACTTGTAATAATCAATGATAATAACATTGTTGTTTGTGCATAAAGAAGCAAGGTATTTATATGACCTCAACTACGGTTATATTAAAAGAGAAAAGGACAAAAATGAATAGTATACAAAAGATTCCTAAAACATTCTCAAAAAGGTAAAAATGGAAAATAATACACAGTATGAAAAAAAGTAAGGAACCCTTTTGGAATATTATGCTAGAAGATACGTATCATTAGGTGACTAAGGATGTGTATGGAGGCAAGTATTGTTGGTGCGAAGTCTAAGGCAGTTTTATAGCTATAGAAATAAGCTTGAGGGATGTCAAGACAAGGTTTAAGAACTAAGCTAATCTAGTCTAGTTCAAGTCAAAGCTCAAATACTAAAGGATATTCAAATTCTCTATAAGTCGGGTATCTTGTCAGCTCAGCTCGGATAGATGCTTGAAGTTGGTTAGCTCGAATGCTACCTGGATCATGGTAAGAGCTCGGTAATAGGTATGGTCGATCAATAAGTTGGCACATCTACTCGGTGGCTTGACTAGCTCCACATGCTTGTCCTTCAGTCCTATTTCGATGGGGTGATGTAGTTATGGTTTAGCAATGGAATCTTCTCCTCTAAGTAATTTTGGAGCCAAGAAACAACAAGTCCTAACAATCCCTAAGCTTGGTTTCTAATGATTGGTCTGGGGAGTTGACTCCTATCAGGAAGTGCATGCTTATCCCATCACTCTTTGAAAAATTTGATATTTCTTTACCTTGCTTAAGGACAAGCAACATTCTAAAGTTAGGGTTAGTGATCACGTCTCAGTATGCTCAATTTTTCCTAACTTTAAAACCTACATTTGTGCATAAATCTAGCAAAAACTAGTTAAATATATATAATTAAAGTTTATGCATAAAATAGGCCAACTCAAGTAAAATCAATAAAAATACATGTAAAAGGATTGAATTTAAATGAATTTTATTAATGTTACATTCTATGTATAGGTGCATGGAGACAACCATAATCTTAGTAGCTCCTACCATTTGATTAAGAGGGCTAAAATAAATGGAATCAAGAAATTTGGCCTATTGATCTATCAATAGTCTTACTTCTGATAGATCAGTATGCCTTGAAGCATCAAGGTTACATTGATTGACTAAGCAACAATTAGAAGATAAGACAATGTAGTGAATAGAAAGTAGCTAAGAGGATTCAACCATACTGATTGATCAATAACATTTACATTGATTGATTGGCAAAACGATTTAAGGTAGCATTTTTTTTTTACCTAAAATGCTAATCCCCTAAACATAGCATTTCCAAAAAAGTACATAGACAATCTTAGGCCACACATATCTACTGATCAATTAGTAGCTAAATTTTATAAATACTTGCATTTGTAGTAGAAATGAAGAGCTACAATTAGATTTGTTAGGCTTTTGATTAGTTTTGCATGCTCATTGATGTGTTTACTATTTCTTAACTTTGTTTATGTTATTTAACACTTGTTTTTTGATATTTTAATGCACCATTCATGATATTTGGCTAGATTAAAGAGTAATATCATATTATTCTTCATTTACTCACTTATTTTTCCTTTAATATCTTGTTACCCTATCTGTTAGTGGAGTTTTCTACTATATTGTGAATGTTCTTGCTACCATTTTAATACCATGAGTGTGCCAAGTTAGTTTTTGTAGGTTTGTGACAATGTAGAAGATATAACATGTTGAGGTATTAGAAGTTGATCATTTTAATGGGTTTTCTAGTAACTATGAGACTTAGAGGAGATTAGTTCTAGGAAATCCCTTGAGAGTAAACAGAATTTCATGATTATGAGGTCGAGAGGAATTAATCATGTCATTTCCAAAATGAGTCAACACATTTGTAGATTATTAATAAATGGGACCTTACATTTATGAGATCAAGAGGAGATTAGATGCAACCCATTGAATTCACCACTACTTTATGTGGCTCTAGTGAATTAAGATAGGTTATAACACCAAGAGGAGATTAACCACATAATTTCTAGAACTAGTGCACTAATCGAGCATATGCTATACTAATAGGCAAGTGCATTTGATCAAGTTATAGTATAAATTAAAATGAATGTGAGTCCGAGTGTCAATCTTATAAGGAACCAATATGGTGAGAAACTAATCGCAAGCATTTATGTAAAACTTCTAATTATCTAACTTTACAATATAGAGATGGTTGTGATTAATTAGGAAAGATCAGTAAGGATTGATAAAGTAAGAACAATAAAGCAAATAAGAACAATTAAAATAACAAAAACTAGACTAATTAACAAAGCTAATTAAAAATAGACCAATCAACATAAACAAGCATGATTCAATGAAAATAAAAAAGACATGATCCTTAGTAAATTGTTATTATTTACTCTCTAACTCCATGTAACCTCTCAATCTCAATTATTTTCTAGACTATAGAGATTCCTAATCCTATTCCTATAGAAATTGGATTCTAAATTAGTTGGACTCGTATCTCTAGCTAATTCCTAACCTTAAGAGCCTCTCTACTTAGTGCAAAAACATCTAATTTGAAGAAATTAGTTGATGAATGGAACACTATTAGGAACCTTAGCCCTGGTCCTTGGCTATGGTCCTTACTAAACTTCTTTCTTTGCTCAATTCTCAACTAAACTTCCTTCACTTTGTTCTGTAACCAATGCTTTTGCTTCAAATTAGTCTAAAAAGTTGCTAAAAATCTTCAAAACTTCATAAAATGCTCTAAAACTCCCTAAAAATAAAATTTAAATGAAGTAAGCTAAAAATATTATAAAATTTACTAGATTAATGTATAAAATAGTACTAAACAAGCATAGAAAATATATACTAATTTTATATTATCAAATATCCCTACACTTAAGCTTTTATTTATCCTTTAGCAAAACAATAAAAATTAAGAATATTTCAAGGACAACATATTCACTACAATCTTGGAAAAGTACATCCTTAAATTAATTTGCTTAGTAAAAAATTTTCCTTAACTTTGGAATGCATTTAGAACACTTTAGTACTAAATTTCAATGATCAATCTAGATGATCTAAAGTTAGACACAACACTCAAGCAGAAACTAAATTAGAGATCAAAATAGATATAAACTAATCAAGAAAAAGATATAAGGTTTTCTTTCACTGTAACTCAGGCGGAGGGAAATCTTCTTGAACTATTTTTAACTTGGAAAACTAGATCAGATGCATGCTACATCAATTCATCCTCTGATTGTCCCTTTACTTCTTTCAATTTTTGCTAGTTAGTTTATCACTTCAATTTGATTTTATTTATTGAAGCTTTATTAGCATTAGGAAAGTACCTTACTCTTTTCAGGGATTGAGACCAATCCTTATTTATTTGGCTCTTTTAATTACTTTTAGCAATTGTCAACGGAGAAAGTACCTTGCTTTTTTAAAGGACTAAGGACAATCTTCAACAATTTCAATTAAATTCTACTTTTTCCATTTGGCAACGATGAAGAGTATTGCTTTTCTAAGGAGCTAAGATAGATCCATATCAATCCTTAGCAATTACTTCATCAATTCAATTTACACCTCTAATTACTTTGATTTTTGAAAGGACTTTCAAAGGGTAAATCTCATTGTTCATACAATCTAAAAATTTTGAAAAGAATGATAGATAATTATCCTCAAAAATCAAAATAACTAATCCTTAACCATTCATATCTATCCTAATCTTAAGTCTATGTCTAATCTTAAGAGAAAGGTAACTTTAAATCCTAAAGATTTAATTACTAAAATTCAACAAAATGTTCTAAATCCATAAAAGATGTGGACAAATTTAAAAAAAAAATTTGCCTACTCATGTATGGGAGAGTAAATTTATAAGAATTTCTTTAATAAAAATTATCAAAAGCTTAGGTATATATCTTAAAAGTATTAACATACATAGCCTAATGTTCCCCCATACACTTAAGTTATATATTATCTCTAATGTACATAATACAAATGCAAATCAAAATTCAAAGTAGGAAAGAAAGAAAAATAAAGAAATTGGCACTTCCCTAGTTTTTAGCATTAATCCTTAAGAGAAAAATTGTGAAGTCCAAAGCTTGAATTTCATCGACTAATTAAGCATACAGTTCTCTTTGTTACTAACATAAACAAACTAACTAGAAAAAAAAAAGAAAAAGTTAAACTAAATAAATGCGATAAGTAATTCAAGTACCAACTGTTAGTTTCCTATAGAACTTACAAAATATAGAAAGCAAAAACAGTTATTAAAAGCAAAAAGTAACAATGATTAAATTTGTACAATTATCTAAACAAGGAAAATCAAATTGAGTCTTTTGAAAGGAAAATAAGCATGCAAAAGAAAAAGCACTTATTGGCCTCATTGTGGTGGGTTAAAAGCACCTCTATAGCTAATTAGGTATACTTTGCCCTAAGCATGATCTATGATAAAAAAGCAAATGAATTCAACCTTGATAAAAAGAAATAATATATGTTGCATAGGCAATAGCTAAGTCAATAATCCAATAAAGTTCAATATATTATACATGATCAAGTCCTAGTTATATACATGATCTCGATTGACAAAATAGCATTTAGCATATACAAATTATCAATATAAGAAATTCTTGAAATAGCAATATACCATATATTGAAATGCTAATTTCTCAAAACAAAAATTAATGAAATTAATAAGTTAATGAGACACAAAATTTCCATTTTTAATTAGACATATAATTTCATAATCTAAATTGACAATGAACAGTACATTCAACACAATCAATCAAAAACCTGTTTATTGACAATCCAATTGTGCAATTATTCACAACAAAGCCCTTAATTCTAACATGAATTTAGGATACATTAACATGAATCTATATCAATAAGTCTAATCAATATTAAAGAATTAATGTATTCCTTTGATTGCACAAGAATTTCAAAGTTTCTAAATTTCAATATGAATTGTGTTTAACATCATATTTTAAGAATGGTATCAACATCTATTCCATCGCTTTCTTTTACTTTCTATCTATTACCTTCACTTTCCTTCAACATTGAAAATCACTTTCATGTACAAATCTTAACAAGCATACGGTTTTTATGTAATTTCTAGTAGATAATGGATATACAAACTTATTATCACAATAGCTATCCTAAATCACTCCTCAAAATCAAGATTTCTATACATGCATGTAAAGACATTCTTCATGAAACCCTTACTAAAAATCAAAATTTTATTTAATCTAACTACAAATTAATAGAAATAACTAAAGAAGGATGATGTGTATACCAATTGACATGAGATTTCATGGAGGATGATGTACATACCTTGAATTTAGTGTGCAATGTTGAATTGTGAAGTTTTGTAAAGATTTGGTTCGGGTGTAAAGAGAGGAATGAGAGAAAATAGTGGTTTAGAGAGTATGTGTGTGTTAGAATAAAGTGGGAAAGCTTAACCCATGATTTGGACCTTGTTCTTTTTTTCTTTTTAAATTTTTGCATACCTAGTAAGACCATGAGTAAGGACTACGAGCATAGTCCCTGCCCATGGACTCCTTGTCTATAAATTTCTTGCCATTTTCAACTCAAAATAAATTAAAAGAGGAACATGGGCCAAGTCTACAAGCATGGACTTTGGTCATGTTCTTTTCCAATTCTTAAATTCATGCAAATTTAACTCTCTTGACATGATTCCTGCAATTACTTTAAAAAAACTCAAAGTTATAACCAATTAAAATGCAAGCATATCAAATAACACTTTCAATTGGATGACAACTTAAGTTTCACTATTACATAAGCAAATCAATAACTATTTTTCAAAGTAAATTGTTCAAGCAAGGAAAACATTAGCTGATATTTCAAAGCTCAATACTCAAATTAATCTAACAAAAATAAACAAAGCAAAAGAATAAAAATAATCGAAATTGAAATAAACCAAACCAAACTTAGGTGGTCTCCCAAGTAGCGTTATTATTTTATGTTGTTGGCTTGATAGTTGAATCATCCCTTTACATAATTCTCTATCTAATATTAACAACACTCAACCGGTTAAAAGTTTGCTAATAAATAAAATACTTAAAGCATTGTAGGAAAGATTACTATAAGAGTGTTAAAATAATTGGAAATTAGGATTCTTGCTGATTCTAACTATGTTCCTCATTTTGGCTTCCTAACAACGGAGACAAAAACTTGATTAGGGCATATACTACACTAATAAGCAAGTGCACCTAGTTAAGTTATGGTATAAATTAAAATGGATATAAGTTCAAGTTTTGATCCTATAGGCTATAGGGAACCAATGTAGTAAGAACCTAATTACTAGAGTTTACCTAAAACTTCCAATTATCTAACTTTACAATATAGAGATGGTAATCATTAATTGGGAGAGATGAATAAGGATTGATAAAGTAAGAACAATAAAGCAAATAAGAACAAGTAAAAAAAAAAAAACCTAATCGATTATAAATAAGCATGATTCGATGAAAATAAAGAAGACATGATCCTTAGTAAATTGTTATTATTTACTCTTTAGTTTTATGCAACCTCTCAATCTCAATTATTCTTTAAACCATAGAGATTTCTAATCCTATTCCTATAGAAATTGGATTTTCAATTAGCTAGATTCCTATCTCTAGATAATTCCTAACCTTGAGATCCTCTCTACATACATAGCGACTGAATAGAGCATCATAGGATACCTAGATCTCACTATTAGGTTTCCTTAATCTAAAATGATCCAGTACCTCTTGTCTTAGTGCATTGAAACTCTTATGATTACACTTGTCTATTTACCATAGGCCTTGCGACTCTCAAACAAACTTAGACATCAAATTAGCAACCATGGTAAATACTAATTGACGAATTAAGCTTGGTATAGTAAGATCATCAAAGAATAAAATCATAGAAAGAAAGAAGAGTTGTTGCAAAGAGAATTAGATTTCAATAATAATTTATGAAGAACAAATTAAAACAAAAACAACATAATAAAAGAAAAATTGAAGTAAGTGAGAGACCCCTAACAATATTCTAGACTACAATTCTACTCAAAGGGGGCTCTCCCTAAAAACTTAAGCCTAAGGATCTATTCATAAGGAGCAGGGCTAAGTTTACAAAAAGTGACTAGACAAAATAGAAGATTCATTGAATATTTCATATCTAAAAAATGTAGATTCGTTGCAAAAATGGAAAATTTGCTTGTCATATGGTGACTGCGCCCTAGGCATATATCCATGGCAATTAGGCATGTACTTATTCTTCACACTAAAACTTCAAATTTAAAGAAATTACTTAAAGAATGGAACATGGTTGGGAACCATGGCCATAATCCTTGGCATAGTCCTTACTAGACTTCTTTCTTTCCTTGATTCTTGTCCGAACTTCCTAAACTTCATTCCTTGATTAATGCTTTTGCTATAAATTACTCTAAAAAGTGCTAAAAGTCATCAAAACTTTGTAAAATGCTCCAAAAGTCCTTGAAAATAAAATTTAAATGAATGAAGCTCAAAATAACACAAAATTCATTGGATTAAAGTCTAAGATAACACTAAATAACCATAGAATTAAGTGCTTAACTGATTGTATGGGAAAATGAGACTAAAAGGAGAATGTTTGCTACATAGTTGAGTAAGTTGCCCTACCCGAGATTGAGCTCAAGTGAATTTCATCAAAACTCAAGTTAAAACCATCCTTATCGTCATAACGACATAACTTCACCACTGCATCGAAGACATGTAAAGAGCATACGTCTTTAATATTTGTTTTAATTGTCAACCTTTGCTTTTATTTTGGCTTCCAATTACAATTTACTACATTTTGTTTGTCTTGCCTAGATTAGAGTAGCAAGTTAAGATCTTGTACTTAACCAAAGCCTTTTCCCTTAGGAATTTGACATGATGAATAGTCACCAATATTATTATTACAGACAATGTGATGCACTAGTCACTTTAGAGATGACACGATTTTGAAAAATTTCATTTATAAATTTTTGCATCTTTAAATAACCAGTATCTTGTATCACCCTTGTTAGTGAATTAGCTCAGCATCTAAGGAGGACAACATAGCAAAATGGAAGAGAATTAGATGGATTAGTAACATGATCTAAATCAGGTATGGTGCTCAGGAACTATGCTTGATTAGGGGTTATTCTCCTAATCTAGATAGTCATCTACATTGCCAATCTCATAGTAGGTCAACATTAACAACTTCACGATCTTTAGTCTATGGATAGGACGACTAGCTCCTTCTTCAACTTCATAGTATTCTCCCTCTTCGCATTTCTCAATCTCATATAGGTCTATCCTTCTTTGCACTCTCATTAGAATGCCAAAAGCTTGATTGTTCTATCCAAGATGTAAAACTTCATTTTGAGTAACACTATGAGTTTGGTATCTAGCATCCCATGCTATCCTCATATAGGAGTTGGCATGAACGTTAGTTAGATCAACCATTTCAGGTTGAGCAATGGCCAATTGAATCATTATTTGAGTTAGTTCGACCACCATGCTAGCAAATTCATCTATTTTCTCATCTATATACTTTAAAGTGTTGGAGATAGGCCTTTTACAATAGAGAAAAACACTCTCATTATCTTTAAGCGAAACCCATGAGTAGATTAGAGGATGTAACATACCACTCAAGCTAAGCATGACCTACAACACACCGAATGTGACTCATTTATCTGATTTGAAGTGTTGCTCACCACACAACCTTGCTTAAGGGTTCATATGAGCTAAAGTTAGGGTTCCCTCACATGAATGGAGAAGAGAAGAGAATAAGCTTAGAGTAGTTTTGCTCAATAAAATGGGGAATATGTTATTACAACTTTTTGTTTTAATGGGGGATTTATGCTTGGGTGATGCATCTTCAACATAGATGGAAGCACCATGATGAACCAAACTAAAGAAAACAAAACAAATGACACTAGCAATCTCGTGAGCAACCCAAGGATATGACATACAACAAGCTCACCGTAGCCTAATCCTACCACTTGATGTTACACACGAATGAGAAGGTTAAGATTGCTCACCATTAACTCTTGTTAAAGGAGCTAGAAAAGATCTAAGTTGAGAAGAGTAATCTCTAAGAAGAAAGTTTGGTATTCGATAAATGTCAAGTAGATGATGTTTGCGTATAAGCAAATGAGGCTTTTATATGGCCTCTCTAAGGTTACATAGTGTAAGAAAAGATAAGAAAGGCTATAAAATAAGACATAAGACATTCTTAAGACTAGTGCTAAAAAGGTAAAAATATAATGCAATGTACGAGAAGTAAGCATTTAGGAATGTTGTGCCAATGGACATGCATAAACTATCGATTAGTGACTCTAGTAATGGATAGAAATGAAGTGTACTTGGTAGCTCCTATAAGGATGAAGTCCTTAGTAGCTAAATTAGCTCAGCATTTGAGGAGGACAACTCAGCAAAGAATGGAAGGGAACTAGATGGATTAGTCAACCTGATCTGAATTAGGATAGTGCTCAAGAACTATGCTTAGATAGGAGATAAATTTGATTGGAGGATAAAATAGAACTACTAAAGAGTTAGCTCAATGCTCATTTATTCAAAAGTCTTTATCTTAGGGTTTGTCTTAGCCAAGATTATTGCTTAGCGCGACACTACTATATATGGATATTCGAACAGTGGGATCAAATGAATTGGGGGTGAGTTCGAACCATGAGATGTTCTAAAAGGTAAATGAGAGTTAAAGGTTTTTAACAATGGTTCCCATGCACCAATGATGAATATGATGCACCAATGCCTCACATAAGCTCGAGCTACACTTGATAGGATGCATAAGTACAACAAGAGGTCACTCGCCACTAATCCATGCTTACAATAGGCTAGATAAGAGCAAAGAAGAGCAAGTAAAACACTTAGCTCAAAAGGGAGATGTCTAAAAAAGAGGATAACTAATGATGTAGCTATTACATTTATGCGTTATTTATATGCCACTATTAGGGTAAGTCCTAGGATCCCTTTAATTACAAAATTAGATATACCTACTTTAAATAGAACATTATTACAAAGGAACAACAAATTGATGATAACAAAAAATGGAATATCCTTCGCTAGGACAATACAGTCATTAGAGAGAGGATACGCATTAATCTCTTAATTCTATGGTCCAAACGGATAATGGGTACAGGGCAAAGCTAACTAGATCAATCTTAAGTTGGTAACTTTGAAGTTCGGTAACCTAACAGGAGCTTGTTTAGACTATTAAAATCAGGGAGCACAGTTTGGTATGTCGACTTAGCATTAGGCTAGTGTAGGCTCAAATGTCTAATAGATCAAGTCTAAGGGGCTCGAACATCGGTATTGATGGGAGTTTTCAGTGTTTATGGGAACTTCCTCCATCTCAGAGATGATGAATAGGTCAAAAGAGTTTGAGATACATATTAGGTCAACTTGGAGAAGTTCTTCTTCCTTAGGGGTTAGGTCTACTTAGACTACTCAACATACTAAGGTGGCAAGTCCCTAAGCTCTAGAGCGTGTTATCAGCTCTTGATTCCTATCATCCCCTTCTAGTTGTTTAAGATTTGGGTTCAAATCATGGTCGATTTCAAGTATCTCTTCCTCGAGGATGTATGGCTTGTGGTCAGCAATGTTGAAGGAGTCAAAGACTCCATAATCTTCTAATAATTCAATTTTGTAGGCATTAGGTTTGATCTTCTCAATCACTGTGAATGGTCCATTTATTTGTGAGGATAACTTCCTTTTCCTAAGATTAGGGAATTGATTCTTATTAAGATGGATACATATTATATCATCGGTTTGGAATTCTCTAGCCTTTAGTCCTCAGCCTCCTCTTTTTAGCTTGAAAGTAACTTAGGTTAAATGTTCCATGACCTTCTAGTGCATTGTTCGAATGGCTTATATTCTATCAACAACCTACTAATCTTTAGGGTGGTTGGGTGAGGAGATCTAGTCAACTAGGAGCATAGGACTATATCCATGTGCAACCTTGAAAGGTGATCTCTCCATGACATTATGGGCTATTTTATTATAGGCAAACTCAATTATTGGTAGGCATTAGTCCTAATTATCTTGGTTTCTTCCAATTATGACTCATAACAAGGTGCCTAAGGTTTGGTTGATGACTTCGATTTATCCGTCTATCTATAGATGGCAAGATGCACTGAATAACAGCTTAGTCCTTAGGAAATTCCAAAGCTTATTCCAAAAATGGCTTAGAAATTTAAGGCATCAATTTGACATGATAGTTCTTGGCACTCCATATAGCTTCACCACTTCTTGCAAAAAAGAGAAAAGAAATAGCTAAAGCATTGTTAGTTCCTTAGCCTCAACATTGGGTAGGTTGGCATCTGGGTTCTCAACACTTAATAGGTAGTCATTGGGAAGCTCAGCATCTAAGCAGGGGACTAAGCATAACATAATTTGTTCAAGCTAAGTACATAAGGAGTTCGATTACATGGCAAGAAGCATACCATCTTACTAAATCGACCCATAACCAACATGATGGAATTCTTCCCTTAGTTATTTGCTATGAAATATTTAAAGATATATTAAAATTGTTAGGAGAGATTGAGAGATATGATTAAGATTTACTAGGAAACTTATAAATAGTGATAGGAACCATCTATATTCCTTAGAATTAACTAGTCAAATATAAGAATAGTTGGTTAAATAAAGTCAACACTAGTTAAACCAAAAGACTTAAAGAAAACTAACAAGTTAACTAAATGAATTTTCATAACCAACACATGAAATAAACTAAGAAGACCTTAACAAGATTATGTTGGAGCCAATACATGTGTACATCAACACATGTGAAAAAAAAAAGAATAAAAGAATGAAGAAGAAAATTTGAATGAGTTAGATGATGTAAGCCATGACCTAATGGTTTCGTTACATAAGCATGTGAGAAAAAGATGAAAGAATGAAGAAGCAAAGTTGAATAAGTTAGATGATGTAAGTCATGACCTAATAGTTTCATTACATAAATGTGTGGAAAAAAGCAAGGAAGACTAACCTCTATCCATCAAAGTGGCACCTAGATTATCTTCCATTCATACATAAAACAAAGACTAAAGTAGACTAGTCGAATTGTGTAGAAGGTTAGTTAGCAAAATAAAATAAGAAATTTACTGAGGAAGAAGATGATGCAAGGGATGATGTATAAGGAAGAAACATGTATGAAATATATTTCTAACTCTTCTAGATGATGCCAATAATGATGCAAACCAACAAATTTTTATGACTTCTAAATTACTACTCAAATACAACCTAGCTTCTTATAATAAAGTTAAGACCCTTAACTAAGAAATAATATTCACTACACATACTAACTTAAATAGATACTGAAAGACTATAATAAATACCCTAAAAAACCATGATTTTGGTAAACCATTTACTAAATAATTCATGAATACAACATAGAAATCTAAAAGAAGATGAGGACAAATTAAATTATTGAAATGATGTCATGGATGATGAAAAGAATTGAACGCATCAACACATGTTAAAAATATTGCCCAATAATTCCACAAGTAGGAAGCTATTTCTAGAAGAGGCGACCATATTTTCCAATTGAGTCAATATGTAATCTTTACAAGAAACCACAAAGATAGTTGATTTGCTTAAATAAGCTAATTTAACCTATTGATATAAATAGTCCCACCACCTACTTTTGGACCACAACATTCTTTTCAAATTTCCACTACAAACTTTTCTTTTCTTTCTTTTTCAATCAAGTCCAATCAATTATTCTTCAATGTTGTTTCACCATTTCTTTTAATATCCTAAAAGGTAAGCCCAAAAAATCCTTATCAAACCTTTGTGTTCTTTATATGTGAATGCTTTTCTAACTTATTTTTTCCAAACACTTAGGAAACTCTTTCTAAGGAAATCAAGGTAAGCCTTCCCACTTCTAATGTTCTCAAAAAAGATTCTTTATAAAAAACATGTTTAAACCTTATCTAAACTTTTTCCAAAGAAGTCATTTTCAAAAACGATTCCTAAGTCCTTAGAATAAGTAATACTTTTACTTTATAATTAGTTTACAATTTGATTTCCAAAGTTTATTAAAAAAATAAAAGTCTTTACTCATTTTAAAAGAAGTTTCCTAAATATTCTACTTAAATGAAGTTCAAGAAAGAAATCTAAAGAGTTCCCTAAAACAAGAGGACAAAATCATGCCTTAAAAAAAATAACTCACCTATCATATCCAAATAAAATTTCCTTGACTTCTTGAACTTTATACATATCGTATCAATACCATAATGATTGGACCTTTTAAGAGGATTGGAAAACTATGGAACAAGAATTAAGGACCACTCCAAAATAATATGGAAAGAAACAATAAAACTTAAGAAATGAAAAACTTATAAACGAAAAAATTTGGAACCAAACTTAAATTAGAAAGTTTAGTAATTTGACATGTTTCTCAAATTTCTTCATCTTCATAAGTATTTCCGATTTGGAACTCCCAGAGGATTACCATAATGAATAACAAATGGCCAAGTGAGTACTTATTATGATTATCACTTGTACTTACTTATAGAATAGTGGTATCTTAAAATTATATACTTAACTTATTCTACATGTGGTATTTAAGAAAACGCATGTGCTTGGATTGCTTGTTAAGACATTAAGAATTATCTCTATATGAAAATTTTATGATTGTGATGTGATGTGATTCTTATTATTGTATGATCTTTTGGGTGATCACTAAAGTAAATGGAAGTTAACCATATTGAAACTTGAATATCAAAGCGATCATGCATAACATATTGCATAAATTTCTTTTTATTACCACCACTGTTACACATGGAATGGAAAGGCTAAAACCTTCCTTGTTTTTTGCAAACTAAGTGACTTTAAGGATAGTCATGCATTAGATAAGGTTGTATCTATTCTTATGTTTTAGGTTTGCATACATTTGGAGGCCAATCGGCGATCTGATCAATCCCTGGTCATTTTGAATGTTAGGATTGGATAAACATGAGACAAATATAATCTTCAACAATCTATCCTTTAAAGGACTATAATATAAAAGAACAAAGGATTCAAAATATTGAAAATAATTCTAAGAAGAAAAAAAAATATTACATACCAATTATTATCATTGTCTATTATCTAAAAAAACATAAAATGCTTCTTAGAGACTTCTTCAAATAGTTGAACTATAGCTGCATATTTGAGAATGTTCATTTTTGTTACCATGCCAAACTATCTAAGACCAATACTGTTCTTCTCACTTCTGTTTTGTAAACATTATTTATTGTTTACTATCGTTTGATAGAAGTTTAATTAGACTCATAGAGAGGTTTGATAGGTAGAGCAAAGAGTTGTGAAAGCAAAGTGTAGCAAAAGCTTGTAAACTTCTCTTGATTTGTTTTTTACATAGTGGATCAAGCGAAATGACACCAGTGAGGTAGACTGAGTCCCCAGTAGTAGAGCTAGAAAAAAGTAGTAGGTATAAGGTTGAAACTCTTTAAATCCTAAGCATGGTTTTCTCCTCCCGATCTCTTTTACTTAGAGTTGTTTACATGTATTGTTATTCGTGTGTTGAATTATTAAAGTACCATAGTTGGCCAAATTAAGTTATTAAGAGGGGTAATTTCAATCTATATTGAAAAAGTTTTAAATTGTCTAAAGATATCAATTAACACCACCCTCCTTCCCCCCACTTGATATCTTATATAGGACCAACAATCAGTATTAGAGCCACACTCTAATATCATTTAGAGTTTAAGATCATGGGTGAATTAAGTGATAGTTTAGTAGTTTAGCCTAGCAAGCCACCATTTTTTTTATGGAACTAATTTTTCTTATTGGAAATTCAAGATAGAGACTTATATAGAACCATCTGACTATCAAGCTTAGCAAATTATCTCAACTAAAGATCTCAAAGTTCTAACCATTTTTACATCAAATGTGGATATCACTAAATCCAAACGCAACTCAAAGGCTAAGAAATTACTTTTGAGTACTATTATACATTCAGAATTTTATTTAATTACTTCTTATGCTACAACTAAAGACATGTGGGACACCTTGGTGAAAACTAATGAAGGTACTGAGATGACCAAGGATATGAGAATCAACTCACTGGTTCAATAATATGAAACTTTTCGATTTCTTTCTAGTGAAGAAATCATGGACTCCTTTAGTAGATTTACTACTATAACTAATGAATTGTCTTCTCTTAGCAAAACAATTAATGATGTAGATATGGTACACATGATGTTGAGGATTCTACCAAAGTTTGGAATGCCAAGAAAACTGCTATAGAAGAGGCTTATGATGTAAAGAGACTAATACTAAGCCAATTGTGTAGCAAACTTATGGCACATGAAACTGATTTTCCTAAATTAGAGGGTATTAAAGGATACAAAGAAGAAGGATATAGCATTTAAGGCTAAAGAAGTAGAAGTTGATTCAAATAATGATGATTCATCTAATGATGATGACACAGAGGTCACATGGCTGGTGAGACATTTGAACAAATTGCTTAAGAAAAGAGGAAGAAGGGGCTTGCCAGTAACATGGAGTGATTTAGACTAGTCAGAGTCTGAGGAAGAAGGTCTAAATGATAAAGCTAATGAAGCAAATTTATGTTTGATGGCACACGCTAAAGTAAGTTTTGAATCTAAATTTAAATCCAATGAAGATTATATACCTAATGATATTTGTGCTAAAATTATTAAATTATTAAAAGCACTTTCAAAAGCTAATGATAAGATTTCAAAAGTTGAAAATGAAAATAAGACTTTGAAGGATGAAAAACATGCTCTCATTCAAACAAACAAGCTTTTGGTTGATGAAAATAATTTTGAAGGTTTATATGTTATAAGAGAAGTTTTAGTTAAAGAAAATTTGATTTTGAAAGAAGAGACCAAAAGTTTGAAAAATCATGTTGAAGATTTATCAAAGTCTATTAAAAATACTTCTCAAATGTTGGATAAAAGTGATAAAAAAACTTCAAATGCTTATTTTTAGTTAATGAGTAGATAATACTAAATCGAAACTAGGTTTTGAAAGTGAACAATCATCTAACATGAAAAACAAAATAGTGTCTACTAGACCATAAAATGAAAATAACAAAGAAATAGTTGAAAGAAAAGAAAAAGGAAAAGCAATTGAACCTGTTTGAGGGCATGTCAAACAGTACTCTAAAAAGAACAAAAAGTATAATGTTAAAGGGTACAATAGAGGGTTACATAAAGAGTATGTTAGAGACTACCTAACACAAAACCAAAGGCGTAAGGCAAGTAATAGGTATGACTATTCTTCTCATTATGCATATTTCTTTTTTAAGAAGTTATGTCATATTGAAAAGTTACTACTTTTATAAAAATTTCTAGCTTAGTAAAAACTAAGTAAATGTAATTAATATCACGAGCTTGAATTTTGAAAGACCCAAGCTTATCCAGGTTCCTAAGAATGTCTTATCGTTCTTTTAATAGTTGTAGGTCATGAGGCAAAATTTAATTAAAGATAATTCTTAATCAATAAATGTACTTGGTAATCTTGTTATACTTTCCTTTTTATTTTTCTCTTCATGTTTTATACATATTCTATTTCATTATTGATCATAAAAAATAAATAATTGGTATCACTTTGAGGGGAAGCTCTTTTTCTAAAAGATACTTCTATAAGAAGAGAAAGAAAGATGTTGAAATTTGTTTCTTTTTAAGAAAAACATGGCATTTATCTATTTTATTAAGGGGGAGAAGTGTTATCATCTATTTTTCCTCTAAAATATTTGTTATTTTCTCACAAGAAAAAGAGGGAGAAAAGTTTTCAAAAATTTTGTTATAAAAATACATGGTTGTTTTTTATGATAACAAAAAGGGGCGGGAAAGGCCAAAAACATTAACAAATAAATAGTTAAAGCACAGCAACTAGATGCTTAACTTGCATATAATTTTAATTTTTGCCAAATAAACTTTTTGCTACTTAAATGTTGGATAGCGAATCTTTATGTTTTTGGATTTAGAAGTATTTTGTTATCATCAAAAAGGAGAAGAATGTTAAGTATCTCTCATGAATTTTGATGATAAAAAAAAAAAAAGAAGAGAAGAATATTAATGTGCTAACAAGTGTGCAAGAATTTAGATAGTTCTTCAGATTGTTTAAATTATAAATTAAGTTTCATTCAAAGACTTGAAACAAGTCTAGAAAGTATTTAGATAATGCTTTAGAAGCTCATATAAAAAGAGTCAATATAGCACTTTAGAAAGTTCTTCAAAGACTTGGGAAATAAATAAACTAGGACATCTTCAAAAGCTTATTCAAACAATTGAACTAGAAGAGATGACATATGAAAAATTATAAGACATCATATTCAAAGTAAACAAAGCCTAGCTTCACTAAATTGGGTGTATTAGAGAAATACACTTAATCCAATTTCACATAAGTTAGAATTAAGATCTACAAGGATAACTTTTAAGACAATTAATTTTTTAAGATAATCAAATGATAAGAAAAATATCTAAGATTGGATAAAGATGAAGTTGATCTAAAAAATTAAGGGGTATCAAATTCAAAACTCAAGATTATCTAGAGTTGTTGATAAAAGTATATCTATTAAGGAGAAATGATCGAGATAAGATCATATTCAAATTCATACTGTAAGATTTTCTCAAAATATCTTAGCATTATCTTTGAACATTGGGATTGGATAAATATGAGACAAATATGATCTTCAACAATCTAGCCATTAAAGGACTCTAGTATAAAAGAGTAGAGAATTCAAAATATTGAACACAATTCTGACAAGAAAGAAAATATTACACACTTATCATTATCATTGTCTACTATTTGAAAAAGCGTAAAACACTTCTCAAAGACTACTTCAGAGATTTGAACTAAAGCTGCATATTTGACAATCTTCATTTCCTGTTTCCATGTCAACTATCTAAGAGTAATACTACTCTTCTTACTTCTATTTTGTAAACATTATTTATTGTTGAAGTGTTGTTTGAGAGAAGTTTTATTGTACTTTTATTCGTATGTTGAATTATTAAAGTACCATTGTTCACCAAATTAAGTTACTAAGAGGGGTAATTTCAATCTATATCAAAAAAATTTTAAATTGTCTAAAGATATCAATTCAATACCATCCCCCCATACCCCAATATCTTATATGGGATAAATAAAGAAAAAAAAGGGTATTACCTAAAAGAAGTAATGAATAAGGAGTAATAATGGGGATAGATGAAAAATCAAAGAAAATGGCAATTGGTGTAGTAGATCCTTTCATGTAGTATTGGACACATGTCGTTTAGTCATTAGGGCACTTTTGGTAGAAACAAACAAAGTTGTATAGTCAAGTTAGAAGGTCCTGAGCAAACCTAGGGATTCTTCTAAGGAGACATTGATACAAACTCGTAGATAGACACACAATCCTAGTATCATATGTAACCAAAAGGGTAGGTTTAAGCCACAAGATGGCTCAAAAAGTAAATGATAGTCGAGGGTAAGCAGGGGTTCCCATATGCCGACGATGGATATGATGCACTACCACCTCATACGAGCTCAATTCACACTTGATATGATGCATAAATATAGCTAGAGGTTACTCGCCACTAGTCTACACTCAAATAAGCTAGATAAGAGTAGTTGAAGAGTAAGCAAGAGGACACTTAGCTCACAAAAAGGTAAGAAAAGTTTAGTGTATTCTTTTATATATTCTCTTATGGCTGTTACATTAAGTGATTATTTATAGTACCCTATTAGGGCAAGTTCTACGTTACAGAAAATTACAAAAATGAAGCCTTATTTGCTAAATAAAAGGAAAATAATTTACAGTGAAAGCTTAAAATCGTATGCAGTGAACGTCCTCTATTAGAAAGGATAGTATGGTTATCAAAAAGGATAGTACGGGCACATTTTTACTCTGCAATTTTGACAATATTGTGAGCCGAGCAAGGGTAGGCCTCTGTTTAGGTCTATTCGACATCAAAAGTTTGGCACCCTAACTACTAGGCTGGATTGGGGTTGGTTCAAGGATGGCTCATAATCGGGTTGACCTCAGATGGTTAGCTCCTGATAGTTATTAGCTTGGCCTTGGCTCCGTGGAGATTGTTGTATTCAAATTTAACGCGTGGACCAGTGTATAGCAGAGGGTTCGGTTCAACACGTTAGCCGGTTACCTCGATAACACCTTAGATAACATGGAAAGCGAAGTAGCTTGGTTGATCGAACTGGGGCAAGCACTGCTCCTTGGTGCTTGACTTACCTCGAATAACATAACGGACCACCTAAGAGAGCCCTTGGACTCGAGAGCTTGTAATCAGTCCTTAATCCCTATCATCCCCTCCGGTTTATTTAAGATTTGGGATCAAATCTAGTTTAGGTCCAAGTTACTTGTCTTTGAGAGTGTAAGGTTAGAGGTCAACAATGTTGAAGGAGTTTGAGACCCTATATCCTTCAGGCAATTCAATCCTATAGGCATTAGGGTTGATCTTTTCAAGCACCTTAAAAGGTCCATCAACCCTAAGAGACAACTTGCTCTTCTTCAAGTTTGGGAATCGTTCTTTGCTAAGGTATATCCAAACCAATCGACTAATTGGAATTCTCTCTTCCTCTATCTTCAACTTTGCTTCTCAAGCTTAATATTAGCTCGATCCAATTACTCTAGAACCTTCTGGTGCATGGCTTTGATGGCCTTAACTCTTTCAACAACTGGCCGGTCATCATCAAGCATTGAATGGGGCATTTAGTCCAATGGCAACTTGGGGTTGAACCCATAGGTGACCTCAAATAGAGACATGCTTATTACATTGTAGGCAATCTTGTTGTAGGCGAACTCAATGATTGGTAGGCATAGATCCCAATTGGTTGTGTTTCGTTTGACAGCAACCAACAGCAAAGTTCCAATAGTTCTCTTAACAACTTCAATCTATCCATCAGTTTATAGGCTCCATTTGCCTCCATAATGTCCTCCTAAAGTAGCTCATGAACATAGGCTCCCGGTTTGTATCAATGGTCCTGGAACAGGGCATGAAATGTGTCATCTTGCTAAATCGATCCATAACTACCATGATGGAGTCCTTCCCTCGAGATGTCCTTGCAATCCTAACATGAAGTCCATACTCAGCTCGAACCATGGTTTTGTTAAGATCGACAAGGGTTGGTAGTATCCTTGCTCGGCTCAACTCTTTGCTTTTTAGTAAGTTGTACACTTTTCTAGCATAGATTAGACATCTCGCTTCATCCTTAACCAAAAGAATCTAGAGGATAGTAGCTCATAAGTTTAGCACTAGCCAAAGTATCTTATTAATCCCCTCCATGCGCCTTACGCACTAGCAATTCTCATATAGAACAAGTTGGGATACATAACCTTCTCTTCCTGAATAAGTATCTGTCCTCCCTATGATAGTCATCTAGTATCCATCCCTTCTCACAATAGGCGTAGATAGGACCAAAGTGCGGGTCTTCAGCATGCAAATTCTTGATGGTGGAAAAACCAAGTAGCCTCATCTACAGCTCGATTAGGAAGGTATGTCGTCACTACATTGTTTTCCCATTTGTTAAGATCGACAAGGGTTGGTAGTATCCTTAATCAGCCACTACATTGTTTTCCCATTCTTGTATTTTACGACATAAGAAAAACCCTCCATAAACTCAACACACTTGTCTTATCTCTAGGACAACTTCGGTTAGCTCTTTAGATATCTCAAGCATTCATGATCGGTGTAGATCACAAATTCCTTAGGCAGCAAATAGTGTTGCCATACCGTTAAGGCTTGGATTAAGGAGTAGAACTCCTTGTCATAGACAAAATAGTTGAGTGTGGCTCCTCGAAGTTTCTTGCTGAAGTAAGTAATAGGTTGGCCTTCTTATATTAGTATAGCACCTATGCCTAGTCTAGACGCATCATACTCTACTTCAAATACCTTGTTGAAGCTTGGTATAGCTAAGATGGAGGCTATAGTTAGCCTCTCCTTCACATCCTCAAAAGTCCTCTCTTTCTCACCCCATCTGAATTCAACATTCTTCTTTGAGAGTTTGGTGAGTGGGGCTACAATCATGCCAAAATTCTTTATGAATTGGTGATAGAATGATGCCAGGACATGGAAACTTCTCACATCAATAGAATAAGTCAGCTCAAGCCATTCTATGATCACTCTTATCTTCTCTTCATCAACTTAGATGCCACCTCCACTTAGAAAAAAACCTAAGAAGATCACCTCAAAATGGAAAAAGTCTTCTTCATATTGGCATAAAGTTGTTTGACTCGAAGTTTTGCGAGCACTTGTCAAAGATGCTCTCAGTGAGTCTACAAGTCAGGACTTTATACTAGATTGTCATGAAAATAAACTATGACAAACCTTCCCAATAATTCTTGGAGCATATGATTCATAAGCCACATGAATGTGCTTAGTGCATTGGTGATGCACTACCGGTTAGCGATCCCATTACTAGTGCGCACCTCCAAGGCCTCTATTCCCTCTCTAGAAGAATTCTCTCTTAGCATCCTGCTAATGACGAGAGATTATACATCGAAGAAAGGTGGTTGAACTCTTTAAGCTCCTTACATTGTCATACGTTGATTTGTACACTCAATAGTGATGATGTTGACCATTCCCTTGTCGAGGACTCTGTGCCGAGTACTCCGACCAACTACTGCCAAGAATCTCTTGCTAAGTGATGAGTGACTCACTTAAACAACCGAATAGTTTTCTTTGGCATACTACCATCTCTCTCATCTCAGCCCCTTTAGTGCCACAACATTTTTCACCCTTCCTACCTGCTATGCTTAGAAAATATTTGTATAGGACCAATGCTACACTACCAACTATCCACCTTATCTAATAGTTAACTACTTTTCTATTTTTGGTTTGTTGTCCTTTTTACCCTTTTCGTATGTAAAAGGAATCCCTTTTTTGTAAATACTTTCTTGTAATTTCTTTATTTGTAATTCTGCCCTAAGGACTTACTATAAATAGTCCGTATCTCTTGTAAGTCGAAGATAACTTACATCTTAATATTGAATACTCGGTTCTTGTGAGACAATCATCTCCAAGTCCATACCCCTTACACTCTTATCAAATCTTGTCAAGTAGCTCAAGATTAGTAGCAGGTAGACTTTGACATCAATTTATGCATCATTTCAAGTGAGGTGTCAAGTCATGTTGTGTTCGTTGGTGAGTCACATCTTCCGAGTAGCTTTACGTCAACTACTCTTGTTCGATTATGGACCATTTCCCTCTAATTTTCTTTAATATCTCGAAGGACCCATTTTAGTTCAATTCTACTTCGATAAGTTTTAGTGATAACTGAGATTCTTAGCATACCATATATTCCTAGTATCAGATCTTAAGGTTGAGATCTAGAGTTGTATAGTATTAGTCTGTTGTGTTTGCTGTTCGAGATATTTATGTGTAGAAAGCATTTGAGTGAAGTGTCCTTGCAGAAGCTTATATTGAGAATGTCAAACTCTAGTGTATAAGGAGAGATTCACGATGTCGAGAGTGATGCTCGTAGTCATGGTCGAGTTAGCCAACAAACACCACATACTACTGATAAGTAGATATAAGATCTTACAACTATTATAGCCAACTCAACTGTCTTAGTAAACAGGGTCTTAGAGGATGGACCGCGTGAAAGAGTTACTAAATAGGGCTGAGCAATGAGAGATAGGCTGAGGAGGTAGATGAACGAGTGAGCTCCAAAAGCCTTTCCTATAAACGAAGCACCACCGTAACATGCCGATAGAGTTGCAAGAAGAAGATTAGAGTTGGACGAAGTGGAAGAGTACGAAGAGGAAGAAGACCAGCATGATGGGATGGACGAGCGTGAGTTTAGAGCACCAAAAGGTACTGAGCATCTTAAAGTACAAATTCCGAGCTTCAACAAGTCTATTAGTGTTGATGACTACCTTGACTAGGAAGAGAAGATCAAAAAGATATTTGACTTCTACGATTATGAAGATGATATCTGCATTAGGGTGGCCGTATTACAATTTTCTAAGTATGTAGCAATGTGGTGGAAGAAGCTACAGAATGTTCATTTAAAGGCTCAACACAAAGCCTGTACATGGAATGAGATAAATAGAGTTCTGAGAAGTACGTTCATTCCTAAACACTATGAGCAAGACACTTTTCAATAACTCCAAGACTTGAGGCAAGGTAACAAATCCGTAGACGACTATGTCCGAGAGTTTCTATTGCTCATGATACGATATGATGTTGACGAGCTTGAGACCCAAACTACAGTACGGTTCATCTCGGGACTCTGAGTTGGGATTGGTCATGTCATAGAACCGTAGAGCCTTACAACTCTAGATAAAACCATCCATGTAGCCTAAAGAGTTGAAAAGCAACGGTAGAACTAAGCTAGCCGAATGCTAAGTAACAGAACAATGATGCTGAGTAGGAATGGCTTGCTGAGTAGATCAAGGAGTGATAGGGCATCAAATAGATTCAAGGTTGAATGCCGATATCACATGCTGAACCGACCAAACGAGGGCCGAGGTAATAGCAAGACTAAGGAACCTAAAATCTAAAGAGACCAGGGTCAAAGCTCAAGATGGAAAACCTGAGAAATCAAATGTTTTAAGTGTCTTAGCTATGGACACATAGCTAGTCAATGTCTGAACCGTCGAGTCATGACCATTAAAGGAGATAAGCCCCAGTTTGAAGTAGAAAGTGTGAGTGAAGGAGAGAAAGAAGTGGCAACTGATTAGATGCTCGAAGAATTTGAGGAAGATTCTGGAGCGAAGATACCCCCTAAGGGCGGTACTAAGTATTGCTTTGTTGTTCGGCAATATCTTAGTACTTTTATGGCTAATTAGAATGAACAGAAAGAGAACCTCTTTCTTACAAATTACCGAATGAATGGTAAGCTTTGTGTTGTGATCATTGATGGAGGGAGCTATATCAATGTCATTGCGTAAGGGGTAGTTAAGGCCATGAAATTGCCAACTCTTCCACACCCCAAGCCATATAAGATTCACTGGTTGAACGAGAGAGGAGGATTACACATTTCCAAGCAAGTCAGAGTGCCGATTACCATTGGTGATAGGTACAAGGATAAAGTGTTATGTGATGTCCTGCTCATGTGTACATCCCACATATTACTTGGCCGACCATGACTATTTGACTTAAGGGTATTACACAATGGGTATAGAAACACCTACATGTTTCAAAAGGATGGGAAGAAAGTTATATTGACATCGATGAGTCTAAGGGAAGTGTAAGAAGCCCAAGAAAAGGTTGCGAGATATCTATAGTGGAAGTCCTTAGTGATTTCCTAAGCTTGGTTTGCACGAGAGGTCAAACCTAAAGACTATTTACTCCTCTTGGTTAGGAGACTCCTAGAGGTTAGAAAGGCCGAGAACTTACCTATCGAAGTGCTATAACTACTTCAAGAATTTGCTAACCTATTTCCATCCGAGATGTCGAAAGGATTACCTCCCTTGAGAGAAATTGAGCATTGCATTGATCTTCAACTTGGAGCAAGCCTACCAATTCAACCTGCCTATAGAATCAATCTTAAATAGGCAACTGAGTTGAAAAAAGGAAAAAAATACAAAAATTTTTAAAAAATAGGAAATTTAGAAAAAATACAAAAATTTGGAAAAGTACATTAAAATTAAAAAATTAATAAAAATAATAAAACAAAATAAAATAAAAATGTCACAAAAAATTGAAAAAATAAAAGATTTCAGAAAATAACATTTTGTTAAAGTAGATTTTTAATTTTAATTTAGGTTTAGAAATTAGGCCGTTGAACTTGGGCTTAAGTTTAAATCTAGCCCAACCTGACCAAGTCCATATGTATAGTTTAATTGCACATATGGATAAGGCACAAGCTAACGGCTTGATGGTTAAGCATATGGACATAACATTAATATTGAGCATTAGGTCTTAGGTTTGAATCTTAGCAAAAGCAGGGAGGCCTTTTTCTTATTTTTTTTAGCTAGCACAATGCCACATGTTAGGATCTGGTTGCGCCACATGTCTTGACACGTAGCACCATTAGATTGGACGACCTTGCTGATGTGGCATCCATGTGGCAGGTCGAGGTTTGTCAAGTTGGCTGACATGGCGCTACGTCAGCACTTTCTCTTCCTTTCCCTCAGTTTTCCCCTATTTTCTCCCAATTTTCCCTCTTTTTCCTTTTGAAGAATAGACCACTCCCTCTACTTTAACTTCATTTTTTGCACAAATTCTACATACAAGCACATAGTTTCTTGCATCAATCTCACATTAAACATGGTAGGCTTCGAATTGGTGTTAAAAACAAGTCCAGATTTAGTCAAAAGCACATTCAAATCGACTTTCAAAAATCGAATAAAAACTAGGCTTTCAGGCATTTCTCATTAAATCCGATTCTAACTTTCCTTTGTTTTTGGGATGAATTCATGTATAAATTCATGTATATAGGATACGAACAACACACAATCACCCACAGACAATCACCTACGAGCTTCAAAATCAACTCCTAAGCTCTCCTTCGCTCTCACGATTCTCTTTCTCTCTCTTCGAATCTCTCTTTTACGAGCCCTCCACTACAACCCAACACTACGGCCATGACCCCCAATCCATCAGCTCCCAAACCCAACTACCTTCATCTACTACCATAGCCCCAAGTGAATCCTTAGAGCCACCCTTCATCAAACCCTAACCACCGCCCCTCTCTCCTCGAACCACCATCCTTAGGTACCTTTAACCCAAACTAGCCACATAATTGAGCTCCCCACTCTCTAATACCCCTACCCCAATTGACCAGTCACACCTAGCAAACTCTGTATGGCTAAACCATCATCGCCACCCATGGCCAACATTCAAAAACCACCAACCCGACTCCATTGGTCTCAGCACTTTGCCTTCCTCCCATAAATCCAATAAGATACTTACTAAAATCCCTTTTCCCCATCGTTTAGGTGGTTAGAAAATGCTTGGAGCTTCCTTATCGTACGGTATCCATGACCCGAACCCGATCCGACCTGATTGCTTTAACACAATCGACTCGAATTTGACCCACGCATCTTCTTCTTGGTCTAGACCCCTTTTTATTTTCAGTTTCTTTTTTTTATTTTATTTTGTTTGTTTCATTTTTGTTTAGTTTATTTATTTATTGTTGATTTTCTTTCTTTTTTTTTTGTTTTTCTTTTCTTCTTTTATTTATTTACCTCCCAATGTAAATGTAAAAGAAAAAAAAAAGAAGAAAAAGGAAAAAAGAAAAGAAAAAAATAAGAAAAAAAGGAGGTAACTTTATTATTTTTTGTTACTAGTTTAAATAAAAATAAATAAGCAATAATAAATAATAAACGAATTAAGTAAAAAAAAAGGGATAAAACAAATAAAAAAGGAAAATAAATAAAATAAGATTAATCACTTAGAAAAATTGATTTTCTAAAATTAAGTGAAAATAAATAGACTACTTTCCAAATTAAAACTATTTCAAAGTTTTCAAAAATAAGAAATCGATTAGGACGTTTTTAGGTATTTTTCTTAAACAAATCAAAATTGAGTAAAATGTAAACTCGATTTTTTTTTTTATAATTAAAACAAAAGCAATCCACTAAAGTTTTACAAAAAGAAAATACTATGTCTAACCCTGAATAGCAGGTACGTAGGCACCTATACGTAAGTACGGGGCAACTTAAAATGTGGAAATTTTATTTTTTTCATTTTTAGATATTTATGTAAATTGATTAATTTAGTCGCGTATATTATAATTAGCTGTTTTACAAATTAAAAAGGGTATATTTGAAAAGCAAAGTTAAATTCAAAAAGTTAAAAAGCAGTACCCATTTGAGGTTTAATAAATTAGCCCTCGGACCTAAATATTTGGTTTTCAAAAAAAGCCATTTTACAAATTTTTTTTTTTTTTTAATCGATAGATCGGTAGCTAAGTTATAACCATTCCACTTAATTGGTTATAATTTAAACCTTTTTCCTAACTCCGGTCGAGTGGTAACTCCAATCCTTTTTTAAATTGAAAAAATAGTTTTCTTTAAACCCTAGTTAAGGATCAATATTAAACGAGTAAGATTTAGTATTAATCAGCTTAAAGAAGACCTAATTTTATAAAAGAACTGGGAAGGTAAAAAAATAGGCTTAACAGTCCCAACCGTATTAGTACTAAAGAAAGATGGATCATGGAGGATGTGCATTGACAGCCATACCATCAACAAGATTACTATTAAGCACCGATACCTGATCCCGTGGTTGGATGACATGCTTGATGAGTAATATAGTGCACGTATCTTTTCGAAAATAGATCTAAAGAGTGACTATCATCAAATACAAATGAGACCGGGAGATGAATGGAAAACAGCCTTTAAGACTTGGGATGGTCTATTTGAGTAGATGGTTATGCCATTTGGTTTAACTGATGCACCGAGTACATTCATGCAACTCATGAATCATGTGCTTCAAGCATTGATAGGCAAATGCGTTTGTAGTTTATTTTGACGATATTCTGGTCTACAGTACTGACCTTCTTGTTCATATTGAACATTTGAGATTAGTGTTTAACATACTCCATACCGAGAAATTATATGGCAACCTGAAGTAATACACGTTATGTCAGAGTGAGGTTGTATTCCTCAGATATGTTGTTTCAAGGAGTAGAGTTCACGTTGATGAGGAAAAGGTCAAGGCTATTAATGAATGGCCTATGCAAATAAGGGTAGTCAAAGTTAGGAGCTTCTATGGCCTAACCTCATTCTATTGAAGATTTATCCATAACTTTAGCTCCATAACTGCATCGTTGACTGAATTGACCAAGAAGAACGTTAAGTTTACATGGACAGAAAAGGCTTAGAGGAGTTTTGAAGATGTGAAGTGTAAGCTGATGTTTGCTTTAGTACTTACGCTACCAAATTTCGAGAAGATTTTTGAGGTTGAATATGATGCGTCAAATATTGGCATTGGTGCTGTACTTATGTAGAAGCACCGACCCATTGCTTACTTCAGTGAAAAACTTCGAGGTGCTACCCTGAATTACTCAACCTATGACAAAGAGTTCTATGCCCTTGTCCGTACAATCCAAAACTAGTAGCATTACTTATTGCCAAGAGAATTCATCATCTATTCTGATCATGAATCTCTAAAGCATCTTCGTAGTTAGCAGAAGCTTTCTCGGCATCACGCCAAGTGGGTCAAGTTCCTGGAGACTTTTTGCTATGTCATCAAGTATAAGACGGGAAGCACCAATACAATAGCTAATGCACTTTCTTGTCGTCATACCCTCATCAGACGTTGCAAGCTAAAGTGCTTAGGTTTGGCACTCAACCTAATCGATAGGAGCATGACCCACATTTTAGGCCTTTAGTAACCAAGTATAGTAATAGAGAAACTGTGGACAGATTCTACTTGAGTAAGGGGTTCTTGATGAAGGGCAAGTAAATGTGCATACCGAGTGGTTCTGCAAGGGACCTATTGGTTCGAGAAGCTCATGTCGGGGGTTTGGCTAGCCATTTTGGGGAAAAGAGAATGATTAAGATATTGAAAGAACATTTTTACTGGCTTAGGATGATGAAGGATGTACACCAAATACTTAAAGGGTATAAGGTATGTATGTATGCTAAAGGGAGGAGAGAGCCCTATGGAGAATACATGCTCTTACTAATTCCTAAGCGGTCATAGATCGACATAAGCATGGATTTCATGCTCGGCCTTCCCAATACCCCGAAAAGATACAATTTGATCATGGTGGTGGTCGATTAGTTCAGTATGATGGGCTACTTCATCCCTTGCCACAGGACTAATGATGCTTTATTCACCATTAACCTCTTTTTATAGGAAATTGTGCAACTACGTAGAGTACTAAGAAGTATTGTGTTTGACCATGATTCAAAATTCACGAACTTCTTTTGGAAAGCCCTATCGAGGAAACTCGATACTGAGCTCATGTTTAGTACCTCTTGCTAGCCTTAGAAAAATGGCTAAACTGAAGTAGTTAACATAACCGTTAGTAGTCTCCTATACGCTATTGTTGGAAAGAACTCTCGTGATTAGGATTTATGCCTACCCATCATTGAATTTGCCTACAATCACTCAACTTATAGCTCCACTAGAACATTACTATTGAGGTTGTTTATGGACTTAACCTGAACCTACCCTTAGACTTAGTTAATAGTCCACTACACAAGGGGAGACTTAATTCGGCCTATAGCGTACTAAGGAATTTCATAAGTTACACTAAAGAATTGCCGAGCAATTGACCAAAACTGTGGCTCGATAGAAGGAAATGGGAAGTCGTGGAAGGAAACAAATCATTTATGCTCCTAAGGACCTTGTTTGGATCCATCTTAGAAAAGAATGCTTCCCTAGCAAGAGGATGAACAAACTATCACCTAGAGCAAATGGACCTTATAGGATTCTAAGGCACCTTAATGATAATGCTTAAGAGATTGAGCTACCTGAAGGTTTCAACGTATCTACCACATTCAATGTCACCATCTTAACTCCATATGTTCCCGGTGATGATGAAGGCTAAGATTTGAAGGCAAATCTTCAACAACCTTGGGAAATTGATGCACTACTGATTAGCGATCCCATTACTCACGCGCACCTTCGAAGCCTCCAATCCCTCTCCCGAAGAATTCTCTCTTATCTACCTACTGATGATGAGAGACTGTACATCAAAAAAAGGTAGTTGAACTCCCTAAGCTCTCTACATTGTCATATGTTGATCTATATACTTAATAGTGATGATGCCAACCATTCCCTTATCGAGGACCTTATGCCAAGTACTCCAACCAACTGTTGCTAAGAATCTCTTACTAAGTGATGAGAGACTCACTTAAACGGCCGACATACCACTATCTATCTCGTCCCAACCCCTTTATTGCCGCAACATTTTTTACCCTTTCTGCCTATTGTGCTTAGAGAATATTTGTACGAGACTAATACTACATTGCTAGCTGTCCACCTCATCTAACATTTAACTACTTTTCCATTTTTGGTTTGTTGTCCTTTTTACCCTTTTTGTATGTACTAGGAATCCCCTTTTGTAAATACTTTCTTGTAATTTTTTTATTTTTAATGTTGTCCTAAGGACTTACTATAAATAGTCCTTATCTCTTATAAGCCGGGGATAACTTACATCTTAATACTGAATATTTGGTTCTTATGAGACAATCCTCTCTAAGTGCATACCCCTTACACTCTTATCTAATCTTACCGAGGAGCTCAAGGTTAATGGCGGGTGAACCTTGAAATCAACTTGTGCGTCATATCAAGTGAAGTGTCAAGTCATGTTGTGTTCATTGGTGAGTCATATCCTCCGAGTAGCTTCATGTCAGTTACTCTTGTTCAATTGTAGAATGTTTCTCTCTAATTTTCTTCGATATTTCGAAGGACCCATTTCAATTCAATTTTGCTCCGGTAAGTCTTAGTGATAACTGAGCTCCTAGGCACACCAATTGGACATCCCAAATAGCATTACAAGCCATTCCTATAAAGCATGTCGTGTCTTGAATGTGGTCTTCCACTCATCACCTTTATGCATTCGAATTTGATAGTACCTAGCTTTAAGGTCAATCTTGAAGAATACTCTTCCTCCGCTCAATTCGTCTCGCATGTCATTAAGCCTAGGTATGGGATACTTGTACTTGATAGTGATTTAATTGATCACTCAGCTATCCATACACATCATCTAAGACCCATCTTTCTTCAGTACTAATAAGGCCAATATAGCATAGGGGCTCAACGACTTGTGTACATACCCCTTCTTCATCAACTCATCCACTTACCTCTATAGTTCGGTGGCTTTCTATCCTCTAAGTGGCTTGGATTGCATCATCAAGCATTTTAACGTCTAAGGTTTGTAAGACATCCCTAATCTCATACTTCAACCCACTAATGAATCAAGATATAGTTCGGTCTTCTATTTCTACGACTTCACATCGGATCATTAATATTTGTGATTCCTTAACATAAGTGTCCACACTCGATCCTCCTTGTCTTAGTTCTTGTAGTCTTTTAAAGGTATCTTGTAGATAATAACTCAGCACAAACCTTCTCCACATAACTTTCTTCATTTCATCCTAACTTCTAATCTCTCATTCTCCTTCCCTTCTTCTGGTGGTTTGTGGTTTGCAAGTTCTTCTATCACAAGGTGGCATAAATAGTGAACTCCAACACCGCAAGTCTAACCTTTGCATTATTAGGAACTTCATGGCATTCAAACTACTTTTTGATCATATCTGCCCAATCTAGGTAGTCTTCAGCATCACTACTTCCACAAAAACTCGAGATATGCATTCTTAATCCCTTAACTCTAGGGGATTATACATTTCTTTCCTTAGGCTCATAGTACTCCTCTGCCTTATCATCTCCTTCTGTTCCTCCTCAATCTCTTCAAGCACTAACCTTCGTCTAGCATACCAACTAATTCCTTCAACTTAGGGTGGTCAAATTGGGGTGTTAACTAGGCCAAACTGACCATTACCTCATCCTTTTTTTTCACATTCCTTAGTAGGGCTACATTTAGCCCACTGTCTATCTTCTTAGATAATAGTTACTAGATTAGCTACCAAGTTGGTAAGCCTATCTAAGCGATCACCCACTAATTGACGCATAAAGCTTCTTTCTTATAGCCATGACGAGTACCACTTTCTTAGTTTCCTAAAGTTCCTTAAATACTAGGATATGACATTGTTGATTACTTCACAATGACAATTACACAACAAACGAATAGTCAACCATACCTTATTTTACATAACAAAAATAAGGGAAGACAATGTACAAAACACTTCTCAACTACTAAAATTCAAAGCTAATAATAGAACCATTATCTCAGGGGAGTAGTAACAGACTTCTCAAAGAACACAATAGCAGAATCTAGCTTCGAACATAATCAAGAGCAATGATACCAAGATGATATAGACTTATAGATGGACACACGAACCCAGTATTACAGGTAACCAAAAGGATAGGTCCAAGCCGCAAGATGGCTCGAAAAGAAAATGATAATCAAGAGTGAGTAAGGGTTCTTGTGCACCGATAATGGATATGATGCACGAACACCTCATAAGATCTTAAGTCACACTTGATATGATGTACAAGTGCCATAGGTCGCTTGCCACTAGTCTATGCTCGAATGAACTAGATAAGAGTAGCTCAAGAGTAAGCAAGAAGACACTTAGCTCACAAGAAGGTAAGAAAAGTTTAGTGTATTCTCCTGTAGCTATTACATTATGTAATTATTTATAGTACCCTATTAGGGCAAGTTCTACATTACAGAAAATTACAAAAATGAAGCCCTATTTGCTAAATAAAAAGAAAATAATTTATAGGGAAAGCTTGAATTGCACGTAGCGAATGTCCTCTGTTAGAAAGGACAGTACAGTTGTTAGAAAGGATAGCATGCGTACATTTTTACTTTGCAATTCTAACAATGTTATGAACTAAGTAAGGGTAGGCCTCTATTTAGGTTTATTCGATGTCAAGAGTTTGGTACCTTAACTGTTGGGGCTGGACTAAGGTTAGTTTAGGGATGGCTCACAATCGGGTTGACCTCAGATGGTCGGCTCCTAACAATTATTAGCTTAGCCTTAGCTCCGTAAAGATTGATTTATTCAAATTTAATGCGTGGACTATTACATAGCGGAGGGTTCAGTTCGGCACGTTGATTGGTCACCTCGACAACACCTTGGATAGCATGGAGAGCCAAGTAACTCAGTAGATTAGACTGGGGCAAGCACTGCTCCTCGGTGCTTAACTCACCTCAAATAGCTCGGTTGACCACTTGAGAGAGCCTTTGGGTTCGGGAGAATGTAATTGGTCCTTGATCCTTATCAGACATTAGCTTGGGAGCATTTGGGGGTTCTTGGCATAAGTATTGCTGAATTAATGGTCAGCATAGGTAGAGTGGAGCCAACAACAAGATTGGCCGAGTAGTCAAGGGAATATGAATTAAGTCAGCACATGATAGTTAATAGAACTAAAATAGCTTAGCTCAACAAGTGAAGTTATTCGGCAGTGAGGATGAACTTAACTTTGATTGGAGTTAGTTAGAAAGGTAGAACCCGCTTCGTTAGTCCTTTAAGACCTTAAGGGTAAGCTCAGGTTAAGGGTCTAGTTGTCTGATTCTCATCATTTCCTCTGGGTTGATTTAGATTTTAGATTAAATCCAGTTGGTCATTGCTCTATTCTCCTCTAGGTTGGTAAGGGTTGATGTCGACAATATTGAAAGTGTCAAAAACTCCATAGTCTTTTAGTAATTCCAGTCGATAGGCATTGTCATTAATCTATTAAAGTACTCTAAAGGGACCTTTGGAAACTTCTCCTTGCTTAAGTATAATCATACTAAATTACTGGGCTAAAGCTGTACTATTTTTCTTCCTTTACTCTTCTCTCTCAATTTCCTGGTAACTTGGTCAATCTGTTGTGTAACCTTCTAATAGATCTACTAAATAGACTATGCTTAGGCTCTTGCTTTAGGGTCTTCTTACTCAAACATGGGTACTAGAGTATAATTAAGGGATAACTCTAGGTTGAGGCCATAGATGACCTCAAATGGTACTGCTTTGGTGGTGTTGTATACCGTATAGTTGTAAACAAATTCTACTACAGGTAAACAGACATCCCAATCAGTTAAGTCCTTCCCTATTGTAGCTCGGAGCAGTGAACCCATAGTACAGTTGACTACCTTTGTTTAGCCTTTAATAAGGGGATGATAGAAAGTACTGAAGAGTAATTTAGTTCCCATATGATGCCAAAGAGTTCTTTAGATCAAAACTTTAGATCTTTATCCAACACCACACTTCTTAGCACATTATGCAAAAGAACAATTTCCTATAAAAGGAGAAAAGAAATAGCCAAAGCATTCTTATTTTTTTTTGGAAGGCACAAAGTGCGTCATTTCACTAAATCTATCCACGATGACCATTACTACATCATTGCTCGAGCAATTTGTAGTAACCCATGAATGAAATCTATGCTTTACTTAGAAAAAGCTTAGTTGAGATAGGTAAAGGCATTATTTTCCCTTTCTCAACTTGGTGCTTGGCTATTTTACACGTAATGCAATCCTCAACAATCCAATGCACATCTTGCCTCATCTTAAACCTAAAGAATCTCCCATTCAATAACCCATACATTCTCTTCTCTCAAAAATATCCAAAGAGCCCTCTACCATAAGATTCCCTTGCTAACAACTCTAGTATAGAACTAGCTAGTATACATAGCTTACCACTTCGGAATAGATAATCATCTTCTACATGATATTCAACCACTTTCTCCCTTCTCTACAACATCTATAAATAGGACCAAAATGAGAATCTTGTTGATACTGCTCTTTAATGCTTGTAAACCCTAACAGTCGAGTCTATAACTCGGTAAGAAAAACATGTCTTCTTGATGGAGCATCAAGAACTACATTACTCTTGCCTTGCTTATATTTAATGATGAAATTAAATGCTTCTAGAAATTCAATCCATTGGGCCTATCTCTTCGATAGCTTTTATTAGCTCTTAAAATATCTTAAAGACTCATGATTAGTGTATATGACAAATTCCTTTATCAAAAGATAGTATTACCAGACATGAAGAGCTTGAACCAATGCCAAGAGTTCTTTGTTATACATAAAGTAGTTTAATTGTGCTCCTCTAAGCTTTTCACTATGATATCCATCATGTTAGCCTTCTTATATCAGTACAGCTCTAATGTCGACACCTAATGTGTCGCATTCAAGCTCAAACACTTTCTCAAAGCTTGGCAAACCTAAGACTGGGGCAGAGGCCAATCTTTCTTTCACCTCAATAAAGCTTCTCTCTTCTTTATCTCCACATTCTTCTGCATCAACTCGATAAGGGGTGCAACTATTAAACTAAAGCCTTGAATAAAATCATGATGAAAAGAAGATAATCCATCAAAACTCCTCACCTCAACACTAGAAGATGGGGTTGGCCACTCAACAATGGCTCAAATTTTGTCTTCATCAACCTTCAATCCTCCCCCACTAACTACATACCCTAAGAAGATCAACTCTTAAAAACAACACTCCTTCAACTTTTAAAACAATTTCTCTACTTGTAGGACAATAAAAACAGCTTGGAGATGGCTAATATGACTCGTTAGGTTGGAGCTATATATATGCATATAATTAAAGTAGACCACTATGAACTTCTCAAGTAGATTTCTCAAAACATGATTCATTTATCTCATAAAATTGCTTAGAGCATTTGATAGTCCAAATGGCATTACCATCCACTTATACATACCATGTCTAGTCTTGAAAGCAATCTTCCACTCATCACCTTGTCTCATATGAATTTAGTGGTAACCTGACTTTAGGTCAATCTTGTTGAACACTCCAGGACCACTAAGTTTGTCTAACATATCATTTAACCTCATAATGGGGTACCTGTACTTAATCATGATCTTGTTCATGGCTCTACTATCCATATACATTCACTAAGTACAACCTTTCTCCAATATAAGTAATGTAGGCACAGTACAAGGGCTAAGACTTTGTCTTACATATCATTTTTCTAGTAGCTTGTTCACTTAGAATTTAGCAACTTACTTAGGTCTCATCTAATAAGCTAGTTTATTTAGTAGAGCAGCACCAAGTATTAAGTCAATGCATTGTTCAATGCCTTAGAAAGGGGGTAAACGTTCAAGCAACTACTCAAGAAACAAGTCTACAAATGTATCTAATAGCTCTTTAATCTCTAAGGGTAGCACAAGTTGCTCCTTCAATTACAAAAGTTGCTTGATCAACAAATAGGTTGGCATGCCAACCTTAATAGCTTCTCGAAGCGCAGTACATCTCATAATCAAGGCCTTCTTTGATCCTCAAGATAGTTGAGTTTGCAATTTGCTAACCTAGCTTAATGTCATAGGTTTCAAAGTAATCCTCCTTCCATCTTTCTTAAACATATATGTATTTTTGAAACCATCATGAATAACCCTCCAATCAAAAAGCCAAGGTTGGCCTAGTAGCAAAAGGAACATGTACATGGGTAATACATCACAAAGGATTTCATTAGAATAGTTTCTAATAAAGATCAGCAACAATACTTACTAATTGACGTGTAGTGCTCCTTTCTCATTCAAACAATGTAGTTTATAAGGCCTCAAAGGTGAAGTGGTCAGCAAATTGAGCTTCTAAACTTAGTCTATAGACACCACACTAGTAAAACTTCCATTGTCTACTATAAGTGCATATAATTGCTCATTCACCTTGCATGTGATGTACAATAGGTTCTCTCTCTACTCCTCCTCGGTAAAGGGTTCAACTTCTTCTCACATCAAACAACCAAAGTTAAGTTATCCAAATCCTAGGTAAACACATCTTCCTTAACCAATTCGTCATCAACCTCAACCTCTTCCTCCAATTCCCTTTTCTCCTCAGGTTCCTCATCCATGCTATCTGCTTCAATCCTCGAGGTGTTACCTTTAATGGTCATAGTTCTTCCATTTGGATAATGGGTAGCTATGTGCCCAAATCCTTAGCACTTAAAGCACTTAATCTAGCATATCCTAAGAACTCTTTAGTAGCAACTCTTATTTTCCCTTCATCCTCATACTGGTAGTAGTCAAAGACTCATTCTACTTTCTCTTCCCAATCGAGATAGTCATCAGCATTTACAAAACCATTAAAGCTTCAAAAGATTAGTAGCTTAATGTACTCAAGCTCATTCTTCTATTTAACTCTTGATAGGCATTTTTAGATAATTATTATGTGGACTTATATTAATAGGCCTAATATCTAAGCCCAGTCCAATGACCCAGTCTAAAGACAATCTCCATTGACTCACTATAAATACCAAACAAGACCCCTAAGTAAGGAGACCCTCTTTTTCATTTCCTCACTCTCATAATCACACAACAATTCTACTCTTAGGATAAGAAGGCAAACTTAGGCATCGGAATGACTGTATTGAAGTACCTTCCGATGCCCCTTGTAGTCATGTCTTTTGTTTTACAGGTGTTTGCACTCTAAGATGAAAAAGAAAAAGAAGTTTTCACATGATGTGAAATTTTATTTCTTGGATGAATCGTATCTATTTAAATGTTACACTAACTAAGTAATTAGACATTGAGTACCTAAAACCGAACAACTTATCATAATTCAGCACTGTCATTTTAAGGAATCAAGAGGCTACTTTGGTATGGAAAGCCCAATTTATTTAGTGATTGCAAGAATTATATTAAGTCGTGTACTTAATGCTAAAGGACTAGAAATATTTCTTAGAGACATGAATTACCACAAAATGGTATACTAGTAATCAAGCTTTTTGATGTATTGGGAATAGAGTTCATGGGTATTTCTCTCGTATCTTTTTCAAAAAAATATATACTCTTGGCAGTAGATTACGTATTGAAATGGGTAGAAGCAATTGCTCTATAAACTAATGATGCTAGAGCTGTAATTAAATTTTTGAAAAAGAACTTTTTTTTCCAAATTTAGGGAACATAGGGCTATTATAAGTGATGGGGGGTAGCATTTTTACAATCAATAGTTTCAAAAATTGTTAACAAAATATGGAGTCATGCATAAACTTGCCACCCCCTGTCATCCACAAAGATGTGGACAAGTTAACGTATCCAATAGGGAAATAAAGTGTATCCTAGAGAAGACTATTAATGCATCTAGGAACGATTAGTCTTTAAAACTTGATGATGCATTATGGACTTATAGGACAGCTTTTAAAACCCCTATAGGAATGTCCCCATACAAAATCATTTTTGGTAAATCATGTCACCTACTTGTAGAGCTCAAGCACAAGGCCTATTGGGCCATAAAATACCTTAACTTTGATTTACAAGCTTTAGGTGAAAAGAGATTGCTCTAATTGAACCAACTGGACGAGATTAGAGAAGAAGCTTATGAAAATGCTAGGATATACAAGGAGTGGGCCAAGAGATGGCATGATAAGAACATTCAACAATAGGAGTTCGTGCCTAGTCAAAAAGTATTATTATACAACTCTCATTTGAAACTGTTCCCAAGTAAGTTAAAATCTCAATGGTATGGTCCGTTCGAAATAGCTAACATTTTTCCTTATGGTACAGTTGAGTTAAAGGCAGGTGATAATTGCACATTCAAAGTGAATGGTCATCTCCTCAAATACTATTTTGAAGGGGAAAACTTGGATTGTGACACCACTATCGTAGTGAGCACGAACCTACAATAAGACCGAAAAACATAGGCTAATGACTATAAACTAAGCACTTCATAGGAGGCAACCAACTAAACTAATTTTTTATTTTTTTATTTTTATTCTTTATTTATTTATTTCTTTTATTAACATTTAATTTTAATAAAAACAAAGAAAATTTTTAGCCAACCTTAGGCACTTAAGGCCACTAGCTTAAAAAAAATAAATAAATAAGCCCGAAAATTTGAACTCAAAGCCATTAGCCTACCCATATATGCCAACAATGTAAGTCGCCGACATACAAAGGAAAGAGCAGGCGTACAATGCTTTTATAAAGCATGATCGTTAGTTTTCTCTCTCTCTCCTCACTCATTTTCTTCCTAACTTCTCTCTTTACCTTCCTTCTCTCTAGTTTTCTCTCCCTCTCCATTACTCTCTTTCCCACTCATACCCTCTTCTTCACTCCATCTCATATTCACTCACTCTCTTTACTTTTTCCATACACATTTTCACTCTTCATTTTAGATTTGTGTTTCCTACCTCCACCATTCTACCCAAGAAGATGCAACCATAGTGAAAGAAATAGAAGATGGTAACTGCTTTGTCTTCTAGAAGTTCAGACAGCGATTTACTTTCACATCAGGAATATGCTAAGGAAAGAAGGAAGAAGTTACAGCGAATGACTTTTATGAACCAACAATATCTGGATTGGACTCTTCTACAAGAGTATGGAATGGACGATAGTTACCAGTAGATGGTTCTTGATAAAACGTGGTTTCTATTGTTTGACATAAAAGAACCTACTTTTAGAAATATAGCCATTGATTTTTTGTGTGCTTTGCAACTAGAGAGAAGTAGGCAAATGTCCACTTTCACATTTCGAGTTTATGGAGAAATTCATGTGGTTACTTTTTGGGTTTATACGATGAAGAGGAAGTCCTTTTGCCTAACTTTTGGCTCAATGATATGACTATTGAGAAATTTTGGTTTAGTTGATTTATCCAAGATTTTCTTGCTCATTGTTTCAGCTGTAAGAAGACTAACCATATTAAGGTAACAAGTTTTGACATTTTTATCTATACAGCATGATTTATGGGTATTAGATTGAACTGGGAGTAAAAATAGCAAATTTTAGTTATAGATAGATAGATGATACTAGGACTTAGGCTATCTTTGGTAGTGGGTGTCAAGCCCTATTTTGATTTTCTTAGTTTAACATATATTAAGCCCAACTCACTTAATATAAATTACTCGACATTAAACTTAAGGAAATATTTTCTAATTTTTTTTTTTAAATTGGAGTCACCAATCAGTTTAACCAATGAAAAAAAAAAATAAAATTAGGATTGTCTTGCCTGAAAACCCTAATTTGACTACTAGTTTGTGGATATTCTAAAAAAGTTTATTTTTAAAAAATTGAATAAGAAAAACTGAATTCAGGTGCTAACCTATAAAGTCCAAGTCACCATATGATAATTAAAGAAAAATTGATGGGCTTTATTTTTGTAATTTTTCTAAAAATATTAAAATATACCTAAATAGGAAAAAGTAACTAAAAATGATTTTTTTATTATTTGTTATTACAAATTTCTAAAAAGGGGGAAAAATTTTTTTTACTTTTGAACGGTTACCTTAAAGGTGCCTATGTACTTATTAGTAGGGATCAAACCAGTCGTAGTACTTTTTTCATAAAATTTTTAGTCAGTGGACTATTTTTATTTTTAAAACTGAGCTAGGTTTACGTCTTTTATCAATTTATTTTAAGAAAAAAAAACCCTAAAAAAATCTAATTTTCCTAAATTAAACCAAAACCCTAACTGACTATCTTTTAAAAAAAAACTCAATTTTTATTTTTTTTATTTTTCTAGAAAAACCTTAAGTGCTAAAAATATATTTTTTTATAACAAAACACGATTTTTCAAAACACTTAATCTAGCTAAAAAATTGCAATAAGATAAATAATAACTAAAAACCTTCACTTCAACACAAGAAATAAATTAATAAAAAAAAAAGAAAGAAAAAAAGAAAAACCCAATAAAGAAAATTAATAAAATAAAAAAAACTACTAAAAACTTTACCTAACATTGGATCATCGGAGTTGGACAAGCACAGGGCAATAGCAGGGTGATGGCAGGTAAGCATTGGGCGATACTAGGTGAGCAAGGGGTGACATTGGGCGAGTGAAGGTGATATTGGGTAGAGACTAGTTAAGCATGGGCGAGACATGGGCGAACGAGGGGCAACACTAGGCTATGACTAAGCAAGTGTGAGCGAGATACGGGTAAGCAAAGGGTGACACTAGGCGGTAACTGGACAAGCGTGGGCAAGATATAAGCAAGTGAGGGGCGATACTAGGAGAGATTGGGCATGTGTAGGGCAATACTGGGCGAGCATGGATGATATTGGGCATTGACTGTGGGTAGTACTGGATGACTATGGATGATACTAGGTATGTGACTAGGCGTATATAGGGCGACACTAGGTAAGCACGGGCGAGATTAAGCAACACTATGGTGGTTCTCGTGGTAGTTATGAGTGGTGTGTGGTGGTGTGAGTGGGGGTGCAGTGGCACATATAGCAGCGCATGAGGGAGTATAAAGGTACATATAGGAGTGTAGTGTATGCGTGAAGTGTTTTTGAAGGATTAGGTAAGTGTTTATGGTTATGTCATTCCTCAAAACCTAAATCCCTGGCCATTGTGCTATTTATAAGCTCAAGATCGAATCCTTCGTATCAAAGATATGGAAGATTCGATCGTAATTCTTCGAAGATTTATCCTAGCTTCTAGAAACCCTAGTTAGGTCGAGCTTTTTCTTTCTAGGCCTAACCCAATCCAATTTAGCCCAATAATTTAATAAATCCTGATTTTGAGCCCCTAAATTAGATAAATACTTGTTCTATATTCATCTTAGCCCAAAATTAATTAATTTAGGTCATCTCGTCACTTAATCTAACTTGACATAATTCGACTTATTACTCAACTTGCTGTGACCTAACTTTGATTTCTTTTTCTTCTTTTTTTCATTTTTTCTTTGAATTTTCTTTTTTATTTTTTATTTTTATTTTATCTTTTTATTATTATTTTTTATTTATTAACTTGGCTCAATTAAAAAAATTTTAAAAAAAATTGGCAAAAATAAGGTGTCTATAATAGGCATATTACGACATTATTGAAAGGTATGGGACTTTTTCAACAATTAGAGGAGGACGATGGTATTACTTGTAAGCCTATTTTTGTTACACCCTTTAGAGGTTAGGGATTGGTTGAGATAAATAATAGGTCCCATCCTATTGATGAGGAGGATCTTCTTAAAAATCCTCATATTACTAGAGCGTGTACTTCATATTATCCTCTAGTTGGTAATTATGAGCAGTTGAGTACTAAAATTAGAGAAGTCCGAAATGAAATTAAGAAAGAAAGGAAGAAGAATAAGATGTTCCAGACTACTATGTTTAATATGCTGAAGTTTGCTATCTTATGTTTTTAGCCAACAACTACATTACGAGACTTCCAATGTAAAGAGTAGCACCAGCGATCGTGACAGTTAGGTTATGCGTGCTTTTGTGATTTTTATTTTATGTCATTTTCTTTTGTTTTTTTTTTTAATTTTATTTTTACTTTGCTATTAGGTTATTTTTGTTTAGCACCCACTTGTTTGGATAACTTTAGATCATCAACTCTACTATGTACTCTGCACTTCCATGCTATCTTTGCTCTTTCATGTTTCTTTGTGTTCGATGAGATAGGTCAAATTTGAATTCTATGCTAGTAATGGTCTTATGCTTAGAACTTTTCTTGTTGCTAAAAATTTGAATATAAGGAAGCACTACTTTTTCATTTCCTATTTATTTCACATTTTTTATTTTATTTCCTCTTGTATATGGAATAGACGATAATGTGAGCACTGTCTATTCAAAAGTTAGGGGAAGGAAATATAGGAAATGGATTTTGAATTAAAATGAATATCAATTTTGATGCCGGTTTTTGTTTACAAATAGTTATACTTTTCTATCAGCTTGAACTTTATTTGTTCTTAAGTATCTGGCAATGTTTAGGCCAATTTTTTTTTTTTTCAAAATTTTGAATTTCTTGTTTCGAATCTAGAGATTATACAAAGAAACAAATTGCTGATAGCATCCAATTGTGATTTGAATGATTAACTCATCAAGGTACCCTACTCACCAATGTTATGATTTTGTACTCAGTTGAAATTAATTAGTCAATTCTTTAGGAACCTAATTTACCTAGTTTTTAGCCTTAGAATTTGATATTTAAGAGTTAGTCAAGTCCTTAAATGAAAAATAAGTAGGTTCACTTCTATGCAAGGTTAGTTAGTATATGTTCTTTTTAGTTATTTTAACGACGCTTTAATACTTAGTGAAAGAGGTAAGTAAAGCTTTATACTTAGTGATTCATATAAAAGAAGTCTAGAAAATTTTAGCGAGCATTCAAAAAAGAGAAAAAAAAAAAGGTTATAAAATGAGAGCCTTTACTCCAATAACTTCAAAAATTGAGTTAAGACTATCCTAACTAGAATGTTAGAGTGAGGAAGAGTCCGTAAGGGTCCCTTTAAAACTTGGTCACTTGGGTGATGAGCTTGGGATGTACTAACTCAATGCACTCACTATAACGAGAAGGGTGGAAAGGCAAAGCTTAGTATCTGAACTAAAAGAAAAAATAAAAAATAAAACATTTTGAATGCAATTCAAGAAATGAATTAAGGCTTGAAATAAAAAAGAAGAAAACCATAGGATAGGGCAGATATTATATGCTTTTACTACTTTGTTAACTTGTTTGTTGAGACAACTAGAGGGATAATATGCTTACTAATAGCTGTAAAGTTTAAATGGGTATTTTTCATTTTAAGACTAAGTATCTACTTTTGAAATAAAAAATTTTAGGCTAAACGCTTAGATTAAAATTTGTTTTCTTTAGAATGGTTGATTAATTTCAATTGAAGTACTTTGATCACGTAATTCAATTTGGTTTAAGTGGTGGGCATTACAAATTGGTGAGTTTGAAAGTGTTAAGTATCAGATGTTTTGGATTTGCAATTGGAAAATTTATACTTTCAATGATAGATTTCTTTAATTTTGTTTATTTTGGTTAAGGACAAGCAAATGTTCAAGCATGGGGGAGTTGATAAGAGTATATTTTATTCATATTTTATTGAGCAAATTAGAGAAAATTATTATTGATTTTATACAAATCATTTAGAATTGGTACTTAAGTATTCTCATTTGAATATTTTAGGTATTAGAGGATTTAGAGTGGAAATACGAGCAATTTAAAGAAGTTTTATGCAAATGAACAAAATTGAAATGAGTTATGGTATGATTGGAATTCAACACAGCCAACCTATACTTACATTGACAGCCTTTAGAGTCTATGCCGTTGGCCTTCATGGAAAAATTAGCCTATGAAAGCTAACCCTAGCTTCCTTTATAAATAGTCATGAATCTCAGATTTTAAAAGAACTTTTCATCTTCTTTACAATTAGATAGTCTCAGAATAGTGAGTAGATAGTTCTTGAAGAACTCTTCTGTAGAATTGATTGGATCGTTGAGAAGATTTTTCTTTCATTGTAGAGATCAAGTTTTGGAATTGTAATTGAAGTTCATATTTTCCAATTACAGAATTGGTGACATCTATTTTAATTATATTTATGCAATTTTGTGAATTATTCATGCTTTCAATTATGAATTTCCTTGCAATTTGAATTAGTAGTTATGCTTTTGTTTCAAATTCCATAGTTGGTTAAATTTATTTGTGGGAATTGATGAGACCCTAAGTAGCTGATAAAGGCATATTTTTCATGTTTTAAAGTGCAAATTAAGATAGAATTATTATTGATTTTTTGAAATCATTAAGAAATGGTACTTAATTATTTTCATTTGAAAATTTTAGGAATTAGAGGATTCAAGAGTAGAATTACGGATGATTTAGTGGAATTTTACTCACAAGGACGAAGTTCGAATCAACATGCGTAAGTTGGAATTGAAGGCAACCGGCCTAAAAGCTAGCCTACAATGTACACCACCAACCTTTGATATCTACGCCGCTGGCCTAACAACTAGCCTTACACTTACACTGCCAGCCTTCATGAAAAAGAAGCTTAACATGAGTCAAATCTAATTTTTCTAATAAATAGCTTATGTTTCATTGTTTGAGAGACTTTTAATACGCTTTCCTTAGACTTAAAGAGTCGTAGAATAGTCTTTAGATAGTTCTTAAAGAATTCTTTAGATAGTTCCTAAATCGTTTGGATCATTGAGAAGAATTTGCTTTTACTATGGAGACTAAGTTGATGTTGTAATTTAAGATTATCTTTTCCAATACAAAATTGGTGATATCTATTTCAATTATTCTTATGTAATTCTGTGAATTACTTATGCTTTCAATTATGCATTTCCTTACAATTTCAATTAGTATTTCTATTTTTGTTTCCAAATCCATAGCTAGCTAAATTTATTTGTAGGAATTGATGAAACCCTAGAAAGCTAAGATGATGATTATATTCATATTATAGGATTAAGAGATATATGGATGATTCATGATTGTAATTTCTATGATTTTGATTATAATTATTCAATTGATTATAATTGTTAGAAACCTTAATGATACAGGAGTTGATATAGGGTTTGTTAGAAATTCTTAGTTGATTTGATTAATCAATGTAGAAGCAGAGTTAATTGAATTAATTAGAAATTATCTAGAAATTAATGCGATGTTCAGCGATTGATTATTCACTAAGACATTAGGGATAATTGATTTAGGACATTAGATAATCATAGTATCGGGAGATATATGATTGTAATTTAGAGTCTAATATTAATTGGAAGATACGAAAGCTGACTAATTAATTAGGAGTTTAAATCCTTAAGTTTTAAGGTATAATAATTTCACTTCAATGACCATATAGCTATTAAGAAATATAACATGATAACAATTTGACTTGCATAATCTATGGTGGATTCTGTTTTCCTACAATTATCAATTAGTTTTAGAGTAATTATTAGATTAATTAATCAAATTTTGATTGCTTAAATATTGATAAGAACTAGCATAAGATTAGTAATGTCTTAGTCCTTGAGAGATCGACAACCTTACTTTCTCTATATTACTTAATTTTGACCCAATGTACTTGCTAGAGTATTCACAATTTATTTATATATATATATAGATTTTAAGTGAATCAAGTTTTTGGCATCGTTGCCAAGGACTGGAAATATTAAACCTTTTAGTTCTATCAATAATTTAGGCGCACTTGACGACGTGTGTTATTTTTTCTCTTCTTGTAGGGATTTTATGTGAAAGAGTAGAAGTGCTGAAATTTTACTACTAGATTTAGAAATAAAGCACACTTTACATTAGTTAAGGCGAGAGAACTGAAGAAGATTAGAAGAGATGGTAAGTAACGAGGGCAATAATTAGATACAAGGAGTTTCGTGAGCACTACGAGATTATATAATACCTATGGTGATGGGTTCGGCTATAAGGAGGCCACTATTCAGCCTAACAACTTTGAGTTGAAGCCGTCCCTTATTCAAATGGTTCAGATGAATTAGTTTAGAGGATATCCCAATGAAAGTCCTAATGAGCATATTGTAGGATTCCTTCAATACTGCAATACAATGAAGATGAATAATGTGACAAATGAGGTTATTAGATTACAGTTCTTTTAAAACCTAGATCTTGGTTTCATTTACTACTACAAGAGTCTATCACCACCTGGGCTGATCTTTTATTAAAGTTTTTAAGGAGATTTTTCCTACCAACGAGGACCGCAAAATTAAGGAATGACATCACTAACTTTACTAAGTTTAGTGGTGAGTCACTTTATGAAGCATGGGAGAGATTCAAGGAGGCAATCAAAAAATGCCCACATCATAACCTGCCAAACAATCTCCTGATTGAGATCTTCTATCTCAATCTAGACAAGACATTGAGGTCCCTAGTTGATACTGTAGCTAGAGGTGCTCTAATGGGTAAGACATATAATGAACTAAGTGCACTAATAAAAGAGATGGCCTCCAGTGTACATAACTGGCAAAATGAGAGAAGCAAGTTAAGAGTGGTAGCAGCTAGTGACAATAACATTGTATCTCAATTAATAGCTCACATTGCAGCTCTCACTATTCAAGTAAGTAAACTCACTTCAATGCAGTCTTTTAGTGCTAACCCTATTATTTTTTGTAAGTTATTTTTAGGACCACATTCAACTCTTGATGCTTAATTGGGAATCACTTTGTTCTAATTAGTGGAGAATAGGTGAATTTTGTCAACAATTTTCAGTGCGGTAATCAAGGACCATATTCGAATACATATAATCTTATGTAGTGTAATCATCTAAATTTTTCATGGAGAAATGAGAACAATGCATTCTAACCACCATATGGATTTCAAAAGAAAGGGCTTGCTTAGAACGCTCCACCTCGGTAAAGTCAGTCTAGAATGGAAGAGTTCATGTTGAGCTATATACAAAAGACTAACACCATGCTACAGAATCAACATGCAACTATTCAAAACCTAAATAATCATATTAGTTAGATTTTTCAACAGTTGAGTAACAAACCATTAAGGTCTTTACCCAACAATACTGAAGAGAATCCCAAAGGTGTCAATGCTATTATGCTGAGGAGTAGAAAAGCACTGGAAACAATTGACAGACGAGTTGAAGAAAAGGTGGAGATTCTAAAGGTAAAAAAAGGGAAGGAGGTGGAAGAGGAACCAATGTAGAAGTCACTAGAAGTGAAACTGTATGTTCCTCTAGTCCCCTTTCCAAGAAGATTGAATCAACAGTAACTAGATGCTCAATTCACCAAATTCCTAGATGTCTTCAAAAAGCTACAAATCAACATTCCTTTTGTAGAAGTACTTCAGCAGATGCCTTCGTATACCAAATTCATGAAGGATTTGCTCACCAAGAAGAGAAAGATTAATGGGAATGAACCAGTAATGCTTACAGGGGAGTGCTCCATGATCCTTTAGAAAAATTTATCCACCCTACCTAGAAAACAAGGAGATTAGGAGAGTTTTACTATTCCTTTCACTATAGGAAATTTTCACTTTGATAAGGTTCCTATTTATTCAGGTGCAAGTATAAATTTAATTCCCTTGTTTATTTTCAGGAAGTTGGGACTTGGAGATTGCAAGGAGACTCATGTCACCTTGCAACTTGCTGATAGGAGTATCAAATATCTAAAGGGTATTGTTGAGAATGTCCTGGTGAAGGTAGACAAATTTATCTTCCTAGTCGACTTTATAGTCTTGGAGATGGAAGAAGACAGAGAGGTACCCATGATCTTAGGCATACCATTTCTTGCAATAGGTAAGGCATTGATAGATGTGGAACAGGCTAAGCTGACTTTAAGAGTTATGGATAATCAGGTAACGTTTAATGTTTATGAAGCCATAAATCATTTTCATGATTGCAAATCCTATTACACTATTGACATTTTTTATGAGATTACCCGAGTCTATAGAAGAGAAAGCAAGATTGGATACTATGGAATCAATTCTTAGGGGTCTAGATAATTGGAGTGATGACGACGAGCTTAAAGAAGAAGGTAGGGAACAAGTGTCGGAAATCAAAACTCGATACTATGAAGAACAAGGCACCAATAAGCAAAAGCCAATCCTATCATTGACACAACTCTCAATACTTGAACTTAAACCTTTACCTAGTCATTTAAAATATGCTTATCTTGGAAGAAATGATACTTTGCCAATAATTATCTCCTCCTCTTTAATAGGTGACTAAGAGAAACAACCTTTAGGAGTTCTAAGAGAACATTAAGAAGTCATTGGGTAGACCATTGCCGATATAAAGGGGATTAGTTCCTTAATTTGCACTCAGAAGATATTTCTTGAGGTTGAATGTAAACCCATAGTATAACTACGGAGACAACTCAACCTAACTCTCAAGGTGGTAGTAAAGAAAGAGGTACTTACATTGTTAGATGTAAGTATTATCTACCCATTCTCAGATTGTAAGTGGGATAGTCCTATTCAAGTAGTGCCAAAAAAAGGTGGTATGATAATGGTGAAAAATGAAGATAATGAGCTAATCCCTACTTACACTGTGACCGGGTGGAGAGTTTGCATAGATTATAGAAAATTGAATAATGCCACTCGTAAAGATTACTTCCTACTCCCTTTCATAGATCAAATGTTAGAAAAACTTTCAAGGCATGATTATTATTGTTTTTTATATGGATATTTTAGTTACAATCAAATTCATATCGCACTCAAGGATTAGGAGAAAACCACTTTTACATGTCCTTATGGTACTTTTGCCTTTAAGAGAATGCCCTTCGGTCTCTGTAATGCATCTGCAACTTTTCAAAAATGCATGATGTATATATTTTCTAACATGTTAAATGACTTTATTGAAATATTTATGGATGACTTCTCTATCTTTGGAAAGTGATTTGATTAATGTTTGACTAATTTAGGTTGTGTCCTCAAAAGATATAAGGAGACTAATTTACTTCTAAACTAGCAAAAATGCCATTTTATGGTAAGAGAGAGAACAGTCTTAGGTCACAAGGTATCAAAAAGGGGATTCAAGTTGATAGAGCCAAAGTGGAGATAATAGATAAGCTACCACCACTCACTTTAGTTAAAGGAGTTAGGAGCTTCCTAAGGCATGTTGACTTATATAGAAGATTTATTTAAAACTTCTCTAAAATTTCTAGACCTCTTTGTAATTTACTTGAAAAAGACTCTACCTTTGTTTTTTATGACAGTTGTTTACAGGTATTCAATCTATTAAAGGAGAAGCTTACTTCGACACCAGTGATCGTTACACTAGACTAGGAGCTTCCTTTCAAGGTGATGTGTGATGCTATCGACTATGCTGTAGGAACAATATTTGGCAAAAGAGAGATAAGTTATTTCATGTTATATACTATGCGAGTAGAACTTTGAATGAGGTGCAAAGAAACTATGCCATGATAAAGAAAGAACTTTTAGCGGTTATATTCGCTTGTAACAAATTTAAGCCTTATCCCATAGGTTCTAAGATAATAATATACACAAACCATGCTATTCTGAAATATTTGTTTGCTAAAGCTAATGCTAAACCTAGGTTAATGCAATGGATCTTATTACTACAAGAATTTGACCTTGAAATTCGAGATAAAAAGGGAATTGAAAATGTAATTATTGATCATTTATCTCGATTACAATTAAAGTGTTTAGAGCCACCCATTAATGAAAAGTTCCCTGATGAACAAATGCATGTAGTAGAGATCCGAAGATTACCTTGGTATGTTGATATAGTCAATTACCTGGTTAATAAAATCATACCATACGATTTCTCATTTCAAAAGAAAGAGAAGTTTTTACATGATGTGAAATTTTATTTCTAGGACGAACCGTATCTTTTTAAAAGTTGTGTTGACTAAGTAATTAGACATTGTGTACCTGAAATAGATTAGCTTAGCATAATTCAACACTATCATCCAAAAGAAGCAAGGGGCTACTTTGGTATGGAAAAAACTGCTGCTAAAATTTTATCTTGTGGATTTTACTAGCCTAGTTTGTTTAGTGATTACAAAAATTATGTTACATCTTATGCTTAATGCCAAAGGATCAGGAATATTTTTAGGAGACATGAATTACCACAAAAGAGTATTCTAGTAATTAAGCTTTTTGATGTATGGGGAATAGACTTCATGGGTCCTTTCCCTTAATCTTTTTCAAACAAATATATACTTCTAGTAGTAGATTATGTGTTGAAATGGGTAAAAGCAGTAGCTCTATAAACTAATGATGCCAGAATGGTAATTAGATTTTTGAAAAAAAAAAACATTTTTCCAAGTTTGGGATACTCAAGGCTATTTTTTCCAAGAATAAACTTAGATTCCGAAGAGAAGATTGAAAAGATATTCGACTTTTATAATTACAAAGATGTTGTCTATATTCGAGAGGCTATGTTAGAATTTTCTAGGTGTGTAGTAATATGGTGGAAGAAGTTACAAAACGTGCGCTAGAGAGCTTGATGTGAAATTCAAACATGGAAAAAGATGAAAAGAGTCTTGAGAAGTAAATACGTTTCTAAACTTTACGAGCAAGACACCTTCCAACGTCTCTAGGACTTTAAACAAGGTAACAAATGAATGAACAAGTACATTCGAGAATTTCAGTTGTTGATAATCAATGTGATGTCGACGAACTTGAGATACGTACTATAGTATGGTTCATTTCTAGGATTAGAATTGAAATTGGTAATATAATGGAATTATAGATGCTTGGAACATTAGATGAGACCATCATAGTAGCATAGAGGGTCGAAAGGTAGAAGCGGAACTAAATCAACCATGTAAACCCTAGGAAAAACAGTAATTGAACTTTAACTCAAGTCCGAGTGTTCTAAACTGTACAATAAGTCGATAAGGCTAGTAATAATAAAAGAATGTGAAGTTTAATAAATCAAATATAACACCGATAACAAAACCTTAGGAATTGATCGAAACCCTAAATTGCTTACTAAAACCCTAAAACTGGTTTACACACCATTAATCAAAATTGAACCCGAAATTGCTCGAAACTCTAAAAACATAAACATAAACCTATAAAATAGTAAAATATTACACAATAGCAATAAAATTATAGTCGAATGTAAATTTTGACTAAATCACCTATTTACACGAAATTATAATGAAATCGCCACAATAACTTGTAAAAATTATAATTGTAATGGGTACCAATTAAATTGATAAAATTTCACAAAAATTTGAAAATTAATTTACGAAGAGAATCGTATTAATTTATATGATTCGAAAAATTACATATAATTATTCATAACTTTCATTTTCCTTCTCTTCCATTTCCAATTTATCTCATTTTCCTTCTTCCATTTCTAATTCAATTCCTCTCCTGCGCAAGACGTAAACCAAAATCATCAAATTAAAGACCCAAAACCAGCAGCCTACGTGATAAAATGCAATTGCCAAGTGTTGTAATTAGCAAAGGTGAATTAAATACAAGGGATTAGATTGTCCTTTCTTCATAATTGCTAAATCAAATATATATATATATATATATATATGTAATTATCCCAACTGAAAGTGGACGTGAAAGTGAAGCAACTAAATTCTGGAAAATATAAACCCAAAACCTGGAAACAAAACGTAAAGACTAGAAGAAGAGGAAGAAGGAAGGAAAGAAGAAGAAAAGAAAAGAAATAAATTAAAAGAAATAGGTAAGTATTTATTTGTAGATGTATAGTATATATATGTATAAAGATAGTATTTGTAGAGTATTTTCTTATAAACATAATATTGTAGTGTATGTATGTATAAGATTAGATATGTATACATGTATGTACATAGGTATATTAGACATGAGTAGATGTGTTATCTATATTTTTCGAAATACATATAATGAGTATTATGTATTTTATACTATAGTACATATGTATGTTTTGTACCGAAATTATATATATATGTGTATCCTTGTATAATTACTTTAGTATATATATACATATATAATCGTATAGTATAGTATATATATCCATATATTAACATACTTCCATAAGTAGTAATATGAGACACATAAATATATATATATATATATAATATAAAGTATAAGTATTATAATATACAGCATATTATATAGGTAATGTATGGTATACATATTTTATGATAAATACTATATAAGTATATATATATGCCGAATATATATGTATGTAGTTATAGCTATGTATACATGTAAAACATATATAAATAAATACAAAATATATATAAATATATGAATATGTGTATAAGAGTATGTTTTAAATAAATACATGTATACATATATAATACATGTAATATATAGTGTATACATATATATATATGATACCGTAATTTAAGAATTTTTAATAACATAAACTATAAATTATATATTATAAGTATATGAATATATATATATATGTATAATCGTGAGGTACATAAGAAAAATAATAACTAAGAAAATGAAAAATAGGAAAAATAATAAAGGCAATAATAATAATAATAATCATAATAAAGTAAAAATCTCAAAAAAATATCAAATATATGATTTAAATAATTATTAAATCATCAATATGTTACGAAAAAGTGAAAATCAATATTTTATAATTTTTAAATTTAAATAATAATTTTTGTGATATTTTTATATCACAATTTACGTTACAAGTCACAACATCCAAAACGGACCTCGTTACGAGAAAATACGCTCAAAAACGATCAAAATGGACTATAAGTTCATAACGATTCAAGTTAAAACGAAAAAGTTACACGCGATTCGATAAAAAGCTCGAATTAACAATTTCACGTAACTAAATGAAATAAACCTTACAAATTATAACACTAGTTAGCTGTAAATTCCCAAACTTACAAATTTCTCTTATTCTTAGGTGATCTCAATATCGACCTTGAGCTGCCCACAAACTATTACGATCTCTAAGCTAGCCATGACCGAATGAGTTTTTCCTTATGATTCCATACTTGTTTGTGCGTGTAAATAGTGAATTTAAATTATGATTTATAAATGAATGTGTATGGGGTTGGGTTATGCTTGTGTATGATAATTGTTGTTAATGATAAATCTACTTTAAATTTCAATAATATAATGTTTGTTGCATAGTAGATTCAATAGATTGATTGTTTGTGACTTAAAATGATCAATGTTTAAATATGACTTAACTTTTTATCCGATTAGAAAAAGTTAACTTGGATCATGCATAAATCATGCACTGCATATCTAATTTCGGGCAGTCACATTACACGGACGTAGCGAGAGGCCATACATGGGTTGATTATTGATTGTTATTGATTTCGTATGGTACATACGTACGATATGACCTTACCTTTGCTCGCGGGATGACTAGGTGTTGGAGGTGCCAATCGCTTGGTTATGGGTTGAGTCCAGAGGCCTTCGTTTAGGGGTAAGTGAGGGCTACGTGAACCTACTCACAATTATATGTAGAACTCATGTTGATAAGGTTAGTAATGGATGTACCGTTACATTTGAAATACGAAACGCGGAGTTTCGTTATGAAATAAGTTCTAATATGATACCCGAATCTGACTGTATCGAAGAATCTCTAACCCTAACTTTGGAGGGCGTTAAATCTGAGTTGCATGCAATACCTGGTCACCTGGATGTATTTGTTTGGCATACTACTTGTTCATGCATTCATTTGGTTGAACTTAATTGTTGTATAAACTTGATTGCTGTATGGTTGAGGGAAAATATCTTACTAAGCTAATAAGCTTATATCCTTGTAGTCTTCTTTTGTAGGCCAACCTCTTCGTAAAGTCGGGTCGTAGTATGCCCAAGGTTAGTTTTCTATACGGGATCAGTGTGGGAGTAGGATGAGTTTAGAGAGCACTTCTGATAGTTTAGATTTGAATATGTAATTGCTATTATAGTCTAACTTTAGACATGTTTCAAACTCTGTGTCTGTAAACTTTTATGTAAATGGACTATGTGATATGTTTTTATAATATTATTATTTATCATGAAATGATATTACTTAAGCTTGCGTACTCTTTGAAGTTAGTAGTAGCTGTAGCCTTGTGTACCGTATAAAAGGGTTGTCGATTGTAAGGGAATTCAATCTACCATCCTTTATACGGTATACGGCAACTGCCACGACTAGCCCCCTCGGGTTGTGATAAGCCAAATGTCAAGTAGCCAACCTAGCTTGCTGAGCAGGACTGGTATGCCGAGCTGACCTAGTTATGATTGAGCCCAATATAGTTCTAAGGTGGACTATCGAGATCAGATGCCAAGCAAAACTGACAATGGTTAAAGTAAGAGCAGCACCAAGGAGCCCGAGGTGAAGAAGGACTAATGTTAGAGCTTAGGAAAGAAGACTTAAGAGATTAAGTGCTTCAATTGTCTTAGTTTTGGATATGTGGCTAGCTAGTGCTCAAATTGACATATCATGACCATCAAGGGAGATAAGCCCTAGTTCGAAGTGAAGAGTACTAGTAAAGGAGAAAATGAAGTAAAAGTTAATCAATTGTTAGAAGAATTCCAGGAAGATTATGATGCTATGACCCCACTTGAAATAGGACTTGAGTATTGTTTTGTCGTATGATGATCTCTTAGTGCCTTTGTGTTTGATAAGAATGAGCAAAGGGATAACCTCTTCCATACAAACTATTGAGTGAATGGCAAGCTTTATGCATTAATCATTAATAGAGGGAGTTGTACTAATGTGATAACACTGGGAGTAGTTAAAGCCCTTAAATTGCTAACCTACCTATACCCTAAGCTGTATACGATTCATTGGTTAAATGAGAAGGGAGCTCTACCTATTGCTAAGCAAGTTAAAGTACCGATTACTATTGGTGATGGATACAAAGATGGGGTACTCTGCAACATCCTATCCATGTGTGCTTCACATATCTTACTTAGTTGACCTTGTTATTTGATTTGAGAGTATTGCATGATGGATATAAGAACACTTATATGTTCTAAAAGAATGGGAAGAAGGTTATACCGACCTCAAGTAGCCCTAAGGAAGTGCAAAAGTTACAAGAGAAGATTACCTAATCACTACAGTGGAAGTCCTTAGTGATTTCCAATACCCAATTTTCTAAAGATTCCAAGATAGAAGAATGTGTGCTCTTGTTAGTCAAGAAACTTCTAAAGTTGAGAACGGCAAAAGCTTTACCTACCGAGGTGCAAACTTTACTATAGGAGTATGTCGACCTATTTCCTATAGAGATGCCTAAAGGTTTACTATTAATTAGAGGTATAGAGGATTGTATCGACCTTCAACTTGGAGTTGCTCTGCCTAACCAACCTATCTATAGGCTTAACCTTGAGCAAGCTACCAAGTTGAAGAAATAAGTTGAGTTGATTAATAGTGGATATGTTTGAGAGAGTATGAGCCTTTGTACCGTGATGGTTGTTTTAGTATTAAAGAAGGCGGCTCATGGAGAATGTGCCTCATGGAGAATGTGCATTGATAGATGAGCAATCAACAAAATCACTATTAAGTGCCGATATCTGATCATACGATTAGATGATATGCCCAATGAGTTGCATGGCGCTAAGTCTTTTCAAAGATTGATCTGAAGAGTAGCTCTCATCAAATATGAATGAGACTTAGAGATGAGTGAAAGACTACTTTCAAAATAAAGGATAACCTATTCGAATAGATGGTGATGCCATTTAGTTTAACAAACATGTCAAGTACCTTTATGTAAATCATGAACCATGTTTTGAGAACATTGATTGGTGAGTGTGTTGTTGTATACTTTGATATTATATTGGTATACATGATCGACCTCATCTCCTATGTCATGCACATAAAATCTATATTTGACATCCTTTGTACCGAACACTTATTCGGCAATTTGAAGAAATGTATGTTCTACTAGAGTAAGGTAGTATTCCTCAAATATGTTGTCTCTAATTGAGGTATCAAAGTTGATGATGAGAAAGTCTAAGCTATTCTTGAATGATTAATGTTGACTAGTGCTACTGAAGTAAGGAGTTTTCATGGTCTAACTTTGTTTTATCAAAGATTCATTTGGAACATTAGTTCCATAACTATCCCACTAATAGAGTTGATCAAGAAAAACTCTAAATTCTAATGGTCCAAGAAAGCTTAGAGAAGCTTTGATGAGATTAAGTCTAGGTTGACTTTCTCCTTAATACTCGTTTTGCCCAACTTTGAGAAAGTTTTTGAACTAGAATGCAATGCATCTAGAGTCAACATTGGAGCTGTTCTTATTTAGGAATGCTAATTAGTTTCCTATTTCAACGTAAAGTTTAAAGCAGCCCATTGAATTACCCATCATATGATAAGGAGTTTTATGCCCTTATTCAAGCACTTTAGAACTAGCAACACTACTTACTGCCGAAGGAGTTCATCATCTACATAGACCATGAATCTCTCAAGCATCTCAGAAGGTAACAAAAACTTTCTCGAGGTCATGCTAAATTTGTTAAGTTCCTGGAAACTTTTTGCTATGTCATCAGATATAAGAAAAGGAGTACCAATACTATGGCCAACGCACTCTCTTGTCGATATGTTCTTATTATGGCATTGTAGGCTAGGATACTTGGATTTAGCACCTTAGTGGTCAAATGCTACGTAGGAGGAATAGTGGATGAATTCTATCTAAGCCAAGTTTTTCTAATGAAAGGGATGTAAGTTTCTATGCCAAGTAGCTCTACGAGGGAATTACTTGTTTGAAAGCCCTATGCTAGGGGCTTAGTCAACCACTTTAATGAGAAGGAAACGTCCAATTTACTAAAAAAAAAAAAAATTCTATTAGCCTAGAATGTTGAAGGACGTATGCCAAGTACTTGAACAATGCGAGGTGCGCAAACTTGCTAAGGGAAGGGAGGAGATATATGGAGATTATACACCTTTGCCTAAACCTGAATGGCCATGGACCAATCTTAGCATAGATTTTAGGCTCAACCTACCCAAAACACCGAGAAGGCATGATTCTTTTATTGTGATGGTCGATCAGTTTAGCAAGATGAGCCACTTTATTCCCTACCACAAAACTAATGATGCTTTATTTATTGCTAACCTCTTTTTGCAATAGATCGTATAGCTGTATGGAATACTAAGGAGTATTGTGTTTGATCATGATTTGAAGTTCACAAGCTTCTTCTGGAGGACCCTATGGAAGAACTTTCGTACTGAGCTCATGTTTAATACTTCTTATTACCTGCAAATAGGTGGCTAGATAGAAGTTGTGAATAAAACAATCGGTAACCTCCTTCGAGCTATTATTGGGAGGAATCTACATGATTGGGATCTATGTCTACATATCATTAAGTTCGCTTATAATGACACCACTCAAGCTCGACAGGAAGGTCACCTTTTGAGGTCATCTATAGGCTTAACCTAAACCGACACTCGGACATGGTTATTAACCTAACCTCCTAAGGCTAAAGTCAATTTAGCCTAAAATGCGCAACTTCTAAAAATTTCATCAAAAGGTTATGGAGCAACTAGCTAAGACTGGGAACAACGAAGCTAAAGAAGGAGACGAGTCATTTACAACCTAGGAGATCTTGTTTAGATCTACCTTAGTAAGGAGCATTTCCTAGGGAAGAGAACAAACAAGTTATCCCCTAAGTTGAATAGACCTTTTAAGATCCTTTGGCATGTCAATGACAATGCCTATGAGCTTTACCTACTAAAAGGATACAAAGTATCTTCTACTTTCAACGTTGCTAACCTGATGCCCTATGTGCCTAAATAAGAAGAAGACCAAGATTTGAGAGCAAATCTTCAACATCTATAAGGAACTGATGGATTGCTGACCTTTGGCCCCTTCATTTCAAGGCTTACAATATCTTACCATGAGGATAATCTTACGTCAACCTATGAAAGATAAGCACTAGTACTTGGAAGGATAGTAGGCAAATTCCCTAAGGTCTTAACTCGAGAGCACTCTCCTTTGCAAAGACCCCTGCCTAGTTATCGACTTACCTAATGTCGAAGCCTACTTGCTAAATGCCAAGGCCAAGGTATTAGCACATCGAACCTAACTCGAATTTACAGACATGATAAGTATCAAAGCCGAGTTACTAAATGCCAATGTCAAGGCCTCAACATGCCGAGCTCTACTTATTCAGCCTACAGAATAACATCCCTCTTTCATCTCGACAGTTCCAAATACCATCCATCTATAACAACCACAACTTCATTGTAGCTTAGCCACTACGTCCCAAGAATCAACAATACGAACCCAATGACAGGTTGCCTCCTATTCTCACTTTTCTAACATTTATACTATATTCCTTTTTCGTCCTTTGTTCTATTTACCCTTTTCTTACATTCTAGGAATTTCCTTCTTCATTATTTTTATGTAATTTTCTTTCTTTGTATTGTTACCCTAATGGACTTATTATAAATAGTCCTTTTATTGTAGCTACAAGGCATCTTACATCCTTTTCAAATATTGTATATACTCATTCTTGTGAGAAATCCCTCTTAGAGTACAATTTCGTTATACTCTTATCAAATCTTATCAAGTAGCTTAAGATTAGTAGTGAGTAGACCTTAACATAAACTTATGAGTCATATCAAGTGAAGTGTTTAGTTGTGTTATGTTCATTGGTGTGTCATATCCTCAAAGTAGCTCTACGAAAACTGTAAACCCCTAAAATTTTCAATCTAGCTTTTGAAATAGACTCAACTATATTAGACAATTTAGGGGTTGACAAGACTAATGAAAGTAAAAACCCTAAAAGAATTAATCAATTGCGTAAGAAACTTTTCTACCCTAAATGTTTCTAAATGCTAAAGATTTCATTCAAAAGTGATAGAAACCCTAAAATGGTCACCTTAAAGACACATGTGCACTAATTCATCATAGTATACCCTAAAACCCTAATTGATAATAAAATCCTCGTATTTTGCCAAATCATTAGTAAAAGGTTAGAGATGACCTTCATTCATGCAAATATGTTTTGAATCCTTGAATAATCCTTTAGAAACTAAGATAATGAATTATAGATTACATTTATTTCTTAAGTATATGATTAAGATAGTATTACATAAAGTTAGAGGTATAGTTGAAGATTAAGCTAAATGTAGTGAACCTTAATACCCTAATTAGTATTTTTCATACTAGCTGCACTAAGTAGTTTACCAAATGATGTTTATAGGTTATAAATACTTAAAGAAAGACTTCATCATCTATTTTTACTAATCAATTCACCAAATACTTCATTTCCTTAATTTTTCCCTTAATTTCCCTTAATTACTACATTATGTGTACAAAATTACACATGCTTAAGGAAAGTTGACCAAGTCAACACATGTTGACTAAAGTCAACAATTTGAAAAGTCAACAAAAGATACTAAGAGATAAAGATAATATCTAATCTTATAATGATGCCTTTTCTTTCCTTTTCTTTTGGTTTTTCTTTTTCCTTTCCCTTCTTTAGTTGCCATCCACTTATTCTTCATCTTGACCTCACCATTTGTTTTCTTCCATAATGAAAACAAGACAAAAGAAAGAAAACAAAAACATTCCTTCATTGCCGTAAGCTTCTTCTTCCTCTTTCACTTTCACAACTTCTTTTTTTGTCTCCTTAATTCCAACATAAGCAAAGGTATGTACTTAAGTTACTTTATGCTGTTTTATATTCTTCATTAGTTAAGTAATTAGGTAGATTAGAGAAGTAAACTTGTGTTAATTATGATCTTGTAGATTAGGACATAAAGTTCTCATCTTTAAGTGTAAAAATTTAGGAATCATGAAGAAGAAGAAAGGAAAACATGAGCATGTGCTCATAAGAAGGTGTACATAAGGTAATCCTAAAAGAAGGGAAGCATGAGAACCTTTATACATGAGTATTTACCATGTACATAACCTAAATTAAGATAAAACCTAACTATACATACTTATACTATACTAATTACACACTTAAAAACACAAAAAAATGGAATTAGGAAGCTTTTCTTAAGGAAAAGATTAGGCATACGAAATTTTGTATAAAAATACGTATCTAACCGTATAAGTATATGAGTATGTATACATATATAAATACGGTATAAGTCTAAGTATAGGTATAAGTATATATATGTATAAGGTATATGTACATAAGCATAAGGAAAGAAGTGAAATGTACATAAGACATGTACATATGACATAAGCATGAGGTGAGACTTATATAATCAAATGATAAAGTAAGTGATGAAGTAAGCACATGATGGCATAAGCCATGATATAAGCAAGTGATGACATAAGCAATGACCTAAGCAAATGATGACATAAGCAATGACCTAAGCAAATGATGATATAAGCGATGACATAAGCATAGATTATAAACTAAGAAAAGAAGAAGAGTGTATCATAATTAGGATCCTAAATTAGTAAACTCTAATACACTTTCTAAATTGGATCATACTTAAATAAGTACATGAATTAGTAATAGTAAAGTAAAAGCCTCTAAGTATAAGAAGTTAAGGATTAACTAACTCGTTAAGTATAAGCAAAAGATATAAATATAGGTAATAAGAGTACTTAAGTCTTCATAGTTAAAAATTTCTATAAATTTAGTCCATTTCGTAAAACATGGGTCTTAACGTCCAAAATGGACATTACCGTGTGAACGTACGTCCGAAAACAATGAAAAACAACTATAAAGTCATAAATATCAGAAATAAAACGAAAAAGTTATATACGATTAATAATAATGTCTAACCAGATGAAAGTTGATAGTAATTTAAGTAGAATTAAACAAATAGATAATTCGAATTATTAGTTAATTCGATTACTTACTAGCATTATTATAACATAATAATCAGGTGATCCCGAGGTGAGTAAGGACCTCCCAATTAATTACTATGATTAGGGCGAATCGCCCTGGCTGAGTGAGTATTTACCCTATGATCCCATGCTTGATTGTGATTATAGATAGTGGACTTAAATATTATTGTTAATTGACTATTGTGTGGGGGGTTCGGGAAATGCTTATGTATGTAATTGTGTGTTGAGTTATGAATTTACCTTAAGTACAGAAAATGCCTTATTTATTGCATGGTAGTATAGAAAATTGATTGTGTGCACTATTGGATTGTCACAGCATAATTTGAACTTAATTATACTCGGCTTATAAAAAGAAACTAGGACATGCATTAACATGCATAGCATGGATACAATTCCGACTGTCACATCACACGGAGGTAAAGAGAGGTCATTCAGGGGTTGATATTATTAATTTATTTGGTTTTATACGGTGCACTTGTATAAAATGACCTTACCTTGGCCCGCGAGAACACTAGGCATTGGAGGCGCCAACCGCTTAGCTAAGGGTTGAGTCTAGAGGCCTCCATTTAGGGATGAGTGTGGACTGCGGGGGCCCATTCACGATTATACTAGAACTTAGTTTTTATGAAAATAAAAGAATTATTTGATATAAGTATGGAACGTGGAGTTCCGTAGTAAAGTAAGTTCTAGTATAATACCCGAATCTGATTGGTGCCGTGTAAACTCCAACCCTGACTTCAGAGGGTGTTAAATCTAAGTTATGTATATGAACTAGTTAATTATATGTATTATTTAGCATTCTAGTTGATCATTCATTCATATGTGTAAATATAATGTACTTATAACTTGCTTGTAGTATGGCTGAGGGTTTTGCTCACTAAGCTTAGGTTTATACCCCTTTAGACTTTTGTTACAGGATAGCCTGTTCATAGAGGCAGGATGAGGGATGCCATAGGTTAGCTTGGGGACTTGGGCAAGAGCGAGCTATCCTATGTACTGAGAGAGAATAGTTTATGTAGACTCTTACTCATGTACTTTTGTTTATCTTAATATTATAGACTTAGATAGACTTAATTATTATGTATTGTAAGCTTTATAACTCAAATTTTATATAAATATGTTTGTGTGATGATATCATGTGAATCTGGATGTTCTTTGAAAACTAGTGGTTGTAGAGCCATGTATATTGTGTGAAGAGTTCTTGATTGGAGGGGTAACCAATCAGGGGTTCTTCGTACAATATACGGCGTCTGCCATGACTAGGCCATCCTCAGTTCGTAACAAAAACTATTGTGTTTACCAACCTTTCTATCTTAGTTTGCTTCAATATCTCAAAGGACTCATTCAATTACTATTACCCACAATAAGCCCTTGTGTTTTTTGAGCTCCTAAGCACATCAATACCTATAATAGTTGAACACCGTTTTAACCTTTTCTTGCCAATCCCAATATTCATTTGCACCTCTAATGCTTGTAAAGGTCAAAATTTAGACCTTAATGTTGTCCAGTCCTTGAAGAGCTTGACATCTTTACTCTTCATCCTTGTCCGTAACCTCTTCATCTACCTCTTCAATATCATCCATCGCAACTCTTCATTGTGTAAGCTTCCTTACTACTCCTCTAGTTCAAACATTCTTAGCTAGGTAACTAGCTGGCTATTGTAGCCATGACCTTGTTCATGCACAATATTAGCTCAAACTTGTTGTAGCTCATCTTAAGAATGTTACCTAGTGTCTATCCTAACTATTACCAAACACTTCACTAGGTCAATGAGTCTATTGAGCTTCTTCTCAACTAACCTTAGGGTATAGTTTTCCTAGTAGATGAGTACCACTCTCGTTATCTCTAATAGTTCCATGAAAACTAATATACTTCAAAACCTTACTTTGAATAACTTACTCCAACAACACACTAATAAGCCGCTCGCTAAGCATAGCTATAGGTAAGTACACTTAGTTAAGTCATGATATAGATAAAACAAATTATGAATCCAAGTGTTGATCCCACGAGAAACCAAACATGTAAGTAATATATAATAATTTTTAGTATTTGTATCCCTAGATTATTCAATTACCTAACTTATACAATAAATGATTTATTTGAATAATTAAGGGTGAAAAAGTTGAGATTGCTGTAATAAAATAACTAAAAATTAACATAAACAAAAATAGTAAATAAAACCATTAACTAAGAATGACTAAATGAAAACAATTAAATAACAATAATTAAATTTAAGGAAAGAACAGGTTCCTTAGTAAATCTTTACTGTTGTTTACTACCTAATTCTAGGTGACTTACTCAATCTCAAGTGCTATATTAAACCGTAGAGATTCTTATTACAAATTAACCGGATTCACATCTTTGGCTAATTTTTCACCCTAAAACCCTCTCTACCCAAATCGTTTCTAAATAGAGCATTGTAGGATCATATGACACTCTTGAATCCTACTATTAGGTTGCATTAATTTAAAAAAATCGAACTACTAAATGTATTAGTCAACCAATTTTGTCCAATTGTGTTAATCAATCATATTACATGCTCCTGTAAACTTTATAATAGACTCTAGGTATAACTCAATCATTGGTATAATCAATTGATGCAGACAATAAAAACAACACAATTAGATCACAATGTGCAAAATCATAGATTGAATTTCATTGATAATAAAAATTACCCAAGAACATGGGGTTTAACAACAATTTACTAAGAACATAAAATAAAGACGTAAAAGTTAAAGGAAAAGACAAGAGGAACCCCTTTTAATTCTATATTCTATTGACTCTTGCTCTAAATGGGCTCTTCTTTGCAATCTTAGGTCTAAGAATCTATTTATAAGGAGTGAACCTATAATTAAAAAGATTACCTAATAAAAATAAAAAAATTCTAAAATCATGGGAAGTCCATGGGTAAGGTATACAACCATGAAGCTTGGGTGTATAATTGTACCTTATTCAAAATCTTCAAAATTTCAATGGATTAAATGACGAGGGGAACACGTGTAGAACCATAGTCAAGGCTTTCAACTGTATTGTTTTCTAAACTTCGTTTCTCACTCAAAATTCTTCCAATTCAATTCTCAATCAATGCTTTTACTTTAGAATACTCCAAAACCATTTAAAACTTCATAAAATGCTCCCAAAGTCCCTACAAATGAAATTTAAGAAAATTAAGCTCAAAATAATATAAAATTAGCTAAATTTATACCTAAAATAGTACAAATAACTATAGAAGATATATAATAAATTTATTTTATCAAATGCCCTAACACTTAAGCTAACAATAAAAAACTAAAGTAAAAATACCTTAAGGACAGGATAATTACAAATTATCTTTAGAAAAGTATACCCTCAAGTTTGATTAGCTTAGCAAAAATTTCTCAAAATCATTCTTTGCACAAATAACTACGAAAGATATATACTAAATTCATGTTATCAAATGCCCCTACACTTAAACTTTTGCTTGTCTTCAAGTGAAACAATAAAAACTAAGGTAAAAATATGTTAAGGACAAGATAATTACAAATTATCCTCAGAAAAGTACAACCTCAAGTTTGATTAGCTTAGCAAAACTTTCTCTAAATCACTCTCCTTCCTTCACTTAATAATGCCTTTAGAACACAAATAGTGAACCTCAAGAACTATTGAATCTCAATAATCAATCTAACTAATTCAAAGTTAGCCATATCACCTAAACAAAAACTAAACTAGAGATTAAAACAAACATTGACTAGTTAACAAATGGTTAAAAAGATTTACTTACTCTAACGCAAGAGGAAGGGAATTGATAACTCTAATTTTAAACATATTTTATATAGTGATTTTATAGCATTTCCCGTATATTTTTTGTTTTCTTTAAAGAAAATGATACTTAATTGAGTAAAATGTTGATTTCAGGGTTTAAACGCATTCTAGGCTCGAAAACGAAGAAAACGAATCAAGTTTCACTCAATTCCGAGTTCAAACGAAGAAGTTATGAAATTTTGAAGTTGTGCAGAAATTTTGCCTTTGTGCAGAAAGTTACACGACCTGGGGACACAGTCGTGTCCCAGGCCGTGTCCAGTGACGAAAATAAAATCCGTGTAATACACATATATAAGGGGATCTTAAGGTTCAAAAGGAAGAGAGACATTACAGAAGTAAAGAGAGACAAGAGACAAGAAGAGACTTGAGGAGAACATCGATTAAGAAGCGATAACGACATCGATTTCAAGATTAGAGATTGTTCNTCGGACTCATATCCGACTATATTAAAATTGATAGGTGCGCTTGCCTCGTATCAGGAATCTTACCTTAACAATTTTTTTATTGAAAAACTATGTTGGATGCATATTACATTAATTCATTCTCTAATCATCTCTTTATTTCTTTTAATTTCCATTAGGAGGTTTTTAAGTTTAATTAAATTCCTCTATTGATGTTGATTAGCATTTGGAAAGAACTTCGCCTTTCTAACAGACCAAAGCTGATACTTACTAATTGAGCCTTTTAATTATTTTAATAGTTTTTAGTGGGAAAGTACCTCATTCTTCTAAGGAACTGAGGCCAATCCTTAACAACTTTAATTCAAAACACTTAGATGTAAATTATTTTTGCAGATTAGCAGCAAGAAAGAGTCTTGCTCTTCTAAGGAACCAAGGTCAATCCATACCAATCTTTAGCAATTATTTTATCATCAATTAGCACTCTAACTACTTTGATTTTTCAAGTGACTTTCAAAGGACAAATATCCTTTATTCATCCATTCTGAAAAATTTTGTCAAAGAGGGATAGATAACTATCCCCTAGAAAATTAAGCTTAAAAATCAAAATAACAATCCTTAACCTGTCTATATCTATCCTAATCCTACATCTAAGTCTAAGCTTAAATAACAGGGAACTCTAAATCATGAGGATTTCATCACTCAAATTTAGCAAAGTGTTCTAAATTCATAAAGGATTAGAGTAAATTAAAAAAAAAAAAATTGCTTGCTTCATATATAGGAGGTGTAAATTTCTAAGAAAATTTTCAAAAGTTTAAGTATGTATCTAAAGTATTAATAGACATAACCTATCCTTTCTTCCCACACTTAAGCTGTACATTATCCATAATATACATAATAATGCAAATCAAAATACAAGTGGGAGAATAACAGAAAAACAAAGAAAAAGAACTGGGACTTTTTTGGTTTTAATGTTGATCCTTAAAAAGAAAAATTGACGTCTAAAATCTATATACCATCGAATCATTTAAGCATGTTTTTTTCTTTGCATCTAAGAAAATGAACTAACTAGAAAACAAAAAGAAGAAGTTAAACTAGATATAATAAACTAAATAAAACTACTAATTCAAGTATCAAATTGTTAGTATATTGCAAACATTACAAAACATTAAAAATAGTTACTGAAAAAGAGCAAATGTAAATAAGTTAGGAGTACAGTCATCCAAAATAAGAAAAATTCAAATCGAGTATTTTAGAAAAAAAAAAAAAAAAAAAAAGGCAAAGAGATCATTCTTCATCCTCTCCTTTGTCTTTATCATCCTTCTCCTCAAACTCTTCTTCTATTGATTCCTCATTTGAGTCTAAGGCTAACATTAGTGGTGATGGTGGTCGTAGGACTCCTAGATGGGCAAAGAGCACACTCTATCTAACCTCAGCTTAATCTACCTTATGCATTAGGATCCATTACTTCTTCAATATTTTCCTTATCATCCTTTTAATGGTGCCATGTATTGAAGAAGGTGATGAATCGAATCGTAGTAGTGATGATAAGAAAGTAACCTTATTGAAAGGCTCAAGTAGTGGACCCTTAAGTGCTTAAGGTAGCTTCATGTTCTTAATGGAGTCATATGCTAAGGGGGTAATGAAATCTGATTCCAACAAAGAGGGGACACCATAGAAGCAAGGAGTATTTCTTGCCAGCCAAATGAAAAAGGGATATGCAAAAATAAAGCCTAAATGACCCTCAGTAGCTTAGCTCCTAAGGAACCAAGCCATCCTAACATCTAAGTTTAGGGGTCATATGTTAGCAATGTCGTATAAATATAAAATGTCTCTCTCATTTACAACATCTTAGTTATTCTTTTTGTTAGTGAAGCCCTTAACCAAAACATAGTGCATCAACCTAAGAGTAGGACCTCTCAAGTTAGAAGCCTTAGACCTCCTTAGGTCATAAGCTCCTCCTTTAGGACTGGTCAAATGCATCCAAGCAAATGATTCATACAAACGCTAAGGTAGCTTATATGGTAACTCTATATCCTCTTGGGTCTTAACATAGTTTAAGAAATAAAGACCCATCTTAACAACTAATTCATCTAATGACACAGTCACCTCCTAACCATTACACCTAAAATATAAAGCATTTTTCCTACCAAGTTCAATCTTATCAAAAGCTAACCTCAGCGTACTTAACATCTCTAATGTTAACTCCTTGTACACCAACTCATTAATTGTCAAAAGCTAATCCAATCCTCCAAATTCTATTAATTGCTAAAGTCTGACGTCGTAGCTAACAACCTGTGTTGATGGTCGAATTTCATTCACTCGACCACTCAACTATTGACATGTCGAGTAATAACATTCTAGGAAAGTGACACTAACAATTATCACTTGGTATAGTTATATTACATAACTGCCCACTAGTCTTACATTTCAAGAATGTACCTAATCGAAAGGTCTCCACATATCCTAATAATCATGCCATTAACTGTTGTTTCAAACACTCAACATTTGCCTATAAATACGAAGAACAAACATTGTAAGAGGGATCTGATAATTCACTATCACTCACTTAGTCTCTTCAAATATTTATTTATTGACTTAGGCAACAAAGTGGCTGCACCAGATTGGCCTTAGTACCATGTAGCTTTCTCTTTCTTTGTAGGATCAAAGTCTTAATCCAAAATCACTTAACAACATTTGGTACCGTCTATTTTTTCTTACCCATCCACATGGCTAGGATAAGATTAACTAAAAGTGTAGGTGTTGGTACTTCATCCCACCACCTTAAGGGGCAAGAAGGCACACTGATAAACATTTAGCTAAGCTAGAGCAACTTTGCCATGACTTAACTAAAGAGAACTAGGAAATAAGTAAAAAACATAAAGAGATCCTTAATCTACCTCATAATAATGTCTACCTAAATCACAACAAAGAGTATGACAATTACAATGTCGAGGATAGCACCAACTTAATCTATTCATTTGAATTGCCGAGAAAGCAAGATGAAGTTACAATGGGACCTTCAACCCCTATATTCAAGAAAAATGATAAGGGTAAACAACTGCAGTAGGTGCACTATGCAAGACCCTCACATGTTAGCACCTTTACTACAATGAGTAAACAGTTTTAAATTAAGAAGAGCCCTTTCATCCTTGAGATTTTGGAGGAGGTTATATCATGACACATTAAGTTGCCACAATATGAAACCTATGATGGGGCAAAAGATCCAAAAGTTCATTTAGAGTACTACTGCACTTTGGCTAAGTTGCATGGCTTGAGTGATACCGTAGCCTACCAAGCTTTCCCCTCAACACTAAAGAATGTAACAAGTACATGGTTCAAACACTTGAAGCCGAACACAATTTTATGTTTCAAACATTTAGTAGAAGTGTTTCTCTAACACTTTCTTATAAGTAAGCTTCTTGTTAAGGATTCTTCAATCCTTAATACAATAAAGCAGAGATCAGATGAATTTATCAAAGATTACCTAGTTAGGTTTATGGTTGAGATGGTCTAAATTCCAGAGCTCGACGTGAGCATAGTTCTTAATGTGGCTATTGATGGTGTAAAGCCACATGGATACTTTTTCAAGTCTCTCACCAAAAATAAACTAAAAACTTTTACCGAGTTCAAATCCAAAGTTACGTCTTACATCTAACAAAAGGACAATATTAAAGCTCATCGAGAAGCTAACTAAAACAAAGGAGATAAGAAGGGTGACATGAGGGGTAGTGCAAAAGATCAACTTAGAATGGACAATGACCAATGTCCTAGCTTTGAGAAAAAAAGGCCACTAATTCCAACATATTCAATCCATACACTAGTCAATCATCCAATTTCAAACATATTGATGGAGGGTATGGATAGAGGGGCATATTACAATGGCCAAAAAGGATGAGAGGAAACCCATCACGGTGAAATTTCAACTAGTATTGTGATTTCCATCGTGACAAAGGTCATAACATTGATGAATGCATCCAACTTAAGAACGCAATCAAGGATGCAATTCAGCGAGGGCATTTGTGTAAGTTTCTAGCACATGATGTCGACAATATTGAGCGACCATCTTAGAGGAGACAAGAAGACCAAGAGAACATTACTTGACCAGCTATTACTGGGAAAGATACAAGAGATGGCAACACCAGTAAAGCATTAAATGGAATAATCAACACTATTATCGATAGGACTTTTAGCATACGCCAATTAAGCTCTTTGAGTTTGACTAACACCATTAATTATGCTTGCAATATCTAGGGCAAGAAGGTGAAAATTGACAATATGATTTCTTTCACAAAAGTAGACTTTAAAGGCATCCAAGGGCTGCATGATGATGCACTTGTGATTACTGCAAGAATTGCCAACTTCGAGGTCAAGAAAATTCTCGTTGACATTGGAAGTTTGGTATACATTATTTTTCAATGCGCTTTTGATTAAATGAGACCAAAGATCAAAGCACAGTTGAGATCCTATAACTATGATTTGTATACCTTCAACAATCAACCCATTTGGGTAACCAGAGTAATTTCTTTACCAATCTAGATTAGAGATGACAGGCATGTTGCGGAAGACAAAGTGGACTTCTTTGTTGTCAAGTGTTGGTCCCCATACAATATGATCATAGGATAGTCGTGTCAACACTTATTTAACATCACCCCTTCCACTGCTCACCTCAAGGCCAAAATCCCAACTCCTATGCGAGTTGGTGTATGTAAAAGAGATCAATAGTTGGCAAGATCATTGTATATAAGAACGTTAAGGCAAGAAGAAGTTTTTCAAGTGGAAACTTATCTAGAAGGAAAGCCAATCGATATAGATAATGTTGAGGATGAAATTAAGGAAATTTCATTGGGAATCCCAAGAAGATGACCAAGATAGGGAAACCCTTGCCAGTAGACATCCATCAAAATTTAATCAATTTTCTTCAAGATAATGCCATTGTATTTACATGGTCCCCTTCGGACATGCCTAGTATCCTTAGAGACGTAATGGTACATAAGCTTCAGATCAATCCAAGTGTAAAAGTGATCTAACAAAAGAAGAGGCATTTTGCCCCTAAGAAGCAAGCAACCATAGAAGAAGTCTAGAAACTCTTGAAGGAAGGATTCATTTAGGAAGAGCCTTACCCAACTTAGTTAGCCAAAGTTAGTTAAGAAGTCTAATGAAAAATGGCACATGTACATAGACTTCACGGATCTTAACAACACCCGTCCCAAAGATTACTTTCCCCTATCGAGAATTAATCAAATGGTTGATTCAACTACCAGTCGTGCATTGCTCTCTTTCATAGAAGCATTTTCTAGCTACAACCAAATTAAGATGGATGAGGAAGATAAATTTCATACATCATTCATTACGAATTTCAAAACATATTGTTATATGGTAATGCCCTTTGGGCTAAAAAATAGTAGTGCAACTTATTAGTGGCTTGTCACTATGATGTTCAAGCCCCAAATCCGTCGAAATTTTGAAGTGTACGTAGATGATATGATCATGAAAAGCATAACTATTCTTAAGGAGACATTTGCTACCTTGAGGAGATACAACATGAAACTGAATCCATAGAAGTATGTCTTTGGTGCTACTTTGGGAAAGCTTTCAAGGTACATGGTCACTCAGCACAGCATTAAAGCTAACTCGAGAAAGATTGATGTGATTAAAGAAATGAAATCTCCCCGTACTATCAAGGAGGTTCAAGAACTCACTAGGTGAATGACTGCCCTTAACAGGTCTGTATCGAGAAGCATGGATAGGTGTACAGAATTTTTTAAAATTTTAAAGAATCTGAGAGATTCCAAGTTGATGGATAACTGCAAGAGGGCATTTAGTGAACTTAAAGAATTTCTCGTATCACCTCCAATACTCTCGACACCTCTCCTAGGAGAAAATTTGTATTTATACTTGTTAGTTAGTTGCCAAACACTTTCCTCTGTATTAGTCCGAATTGATGGTAAAGAGCATTGACTAATCTATTACATGAGTCATGCCCTTTAAGGACTAGAGGATTGACGTACAAAAATTAAAAAAACTCATGTTAGCAATGGTTCTCTCAATAAGGAAGTTAAAACCATAATTTGAAGCCCACCAAATTGTAGTCCTCACTAATCAACCGTAATGCCAAGCATTGTAATGGCAAGGTGTATTACAAACCTAGAATGGTATTAAAAGCTCAAGTGCTGGTAGATTTCCTGGCCAAGTTCACGAGTGAAGAGGACAGTAAGGAAATTACTGAGAAACCAATATGGTATCTTTATGTCATTGGTTCCTCCACTAAAGAGGGAAGTAGCATGAGCCTAATACTACAAGGACCTTATAATGTAAAGGTTAATTATGCCTTAAAATTTGGATTTCAGCCAACAATAATGAAGTAAAGTATGAAACCTTGATAGCTGGACTCAAACTCATAAAGGAAGTTTGAGTTGAGAAACTCGAAGTTTTCTCTGATTCATAACTTATGGTGAATCAAGTCAAATGAAGTTACGTGGTGAAAAAAGAGGTAACGAGCCCTATTTCATTTTTTTTTAATTTAATATATATTAAGCCCAGTCTGCTTAATATAAATTACTCAACAATAAATTAAGGAAATATTTTTTCTTTTAAAAAAATTTTAAAAATTAAACTCACCAAACAGTTAAACTAGTCAAAAGTAAAATTAAGGTTTTCGGGTAGGGAAATCCTAATTTCTCTATTAAACTACAAATATTCTAAAAAATATTTTCTTAAAAAATTAAACTAGAAAAACCCAAATTTGAAGGCTAACCTATTAAGACTAAGTCATCATATAAAAATGGAAAAAAAAAACTAATGGACTTTTATTTTTTATAATTTTTCTAAAAATACTAAAATATATACAGATATGTAAAAGTATAACTAAAGTGAATTTTAATGGTTTCTTTTTTATATGGTTTCCATGGAGGTGCCTATGTACCCACTAATCAGAATCAAATCAACACAATTCATTTTTTAGAAAAGATTTAATGGGTAGATCTTTTTTAAAAGAAATTGATGCAAATTTACTTTTGTTATCAAATTATTTTTTTCTTAACCTAAAAAGGTCTAATTTCACAAAATAATTTTTTTTAAAAAAAAAAAACCTAGCTAACTAAATCTTTTGAAAACTCTAGTTAAGATTTTTTATTTTAAAAACCATTACATGTCAAAAATGAATTTTCTCTAAATCCTAAATGTAAGATTTATTAAAATACAATCTAGATACATATCTTTTTTAAAGATATGAATCTCAAAGAAAAGATATGCAACATTTTTCTAAAAAATACAATTTTGGGTAAAAAAAATGCAATTAAACTAAAAGGAAACATGAATTTTTAAAAAAATATAATTAATCTAAAATTTAACTAAAAGAAAAATGAAACTTTAAGAAACTACAATTAATCTAAAAAGCAACCTACACTAAAAAAAAAAAAAAGTTAGTAAAATCAAACGATTAATTAACAATATAAATAAATAATCAAGATAATTTACTTAAGTGGGTCGGATCATGTGCATGATCATGAAGTGATCATACGTGGTTGTATGAATTGTGCACAAGTTGTGAATGTGACCCATGTGCATACTATGCTCGTATGTATTGATCAATGATGAATAGTGGAGGATAGTGGCCCATGAGTGCATGTGTAGAGTATAGCATGCATGTGTGAGTGAATTGTGAGTGTGAAGGCATGGCTAATCAATGGCGTATGTTGGAGTGTGTCTGATTAGTGCATAGATGGTGTGTTTATGTTGGTGAGTGAATTGTGTGTGACAGTGAGATGTTTGTGTGCATTTGAGTGTATCAAACATAAGTAGGGTTTATGTAAGTGAGTGTGCGTGTATGATGTGGTAGGGAGTGCGTGCTATATGTATGTAATGTGAGTAGAAAGTTAGGAGAGTTTTATGTGTATTGAAATAATGTAAATGTAAGTAGCTATGTGTGAGTGAATATTATGTGGTGAATAACATAAGGGAATGTGCAGGGAATTAAGAAAGTGGTGTATGGAATTATGTATGTGACTTCGAGATTTCTGCAAATGTATGTGAATTTGAAAACAACCATTTTTTGCAGCCCATTATCTACTATTTATAAGCCATAAATTTGGATCTTTTAAATCTTTTCGGATGAAGATTCGATCTTAATAAATCCAATATATGATGATATGATAATACCTAATTTAGATTCGTTGAAGATTTAACCCAATTTCTAAAAGTCCTACATTGCTTTGGGCTTTTTATCTTAGGCCCAATTAAGTCCAACTTAATTTAGCCTAAAAGACATACTAATTCATTTAATAAATCATAAGTCTATTTAGCCCAAAATAAATTAGATAAAAATCTACTTTATATTAGATTGGACTAAAAAATATTTTAATGAAAACTAACTATTTATAGACTCATATTTTATTAAATTAAATGTATATCTTCAAACATTGTCCAATCCAACCTTAATCAACTCGACTCGACTTGACACTTTTATTATTATTATTTTTTATTTTATTTCCTTTTTTTAATTTTAGTTTTTTTTTTCTCTTTTTAATTTACTTTTTATTTTTTCTATTTTTTCAATTCAATTTTTTTTATTTTTTATAAACCTAGCTCAAAAGTAAAAGGAGACTGAAATTAAAACAAAGGGTAATAAAAATAGGATGTCTACATGAGGAAATGAGCAAGTACTTGTTGATAGTACAAACGTTCGTAGAAGAATTTTTATCCTTTTCAATTCATAAAATACCAAGGAATAAGAACATTACTATCGACAAACTGTCAAAGTTAGTCAATATGTCATTTCTTGATTTGAGTGATAAAATCTTTATTGAGTTTCTCCTGCACAAGAGCTTATCAATTATCCCGTAGAGTTGTGAATTAGCTCCTTACCCAAGAGAGAGGTCATGGATGGATCCCTTTATAGACTATTTGAAGGACATTATCCTCCCTGATGACAAGAAAGAGGCTCAAAGACTAAATTATTAGGCCACAAATTACACACTGATAATGATTAGTTGTATAAATGTGGCATTTCCTAACCTTATCTTCAATGCCTTCCTCCTGAATATGCGCAATCTGTGTTATCCAAACTATAAGGCGGTGTATGCAACAACCATGTAAAAGCTCAAATGTTGTATATCCGCGCCTTGTGACTCAGCTATTATTAGCCAACAATGAAAGAAGACGCAAGAACATCTATTAGGCATTGTCCACAATGCTAGAAGCATGAGACGCTAAGTCATGCACCATCCATTGAATTGTGCTGTTTGACTAGTCCTTAGCCTTTTGCCTAGTAGGGATTAGAATAATCGGATCATTTCCTAAGTCTACTACCCAGCGACAATTTGTCATTGTTGTTGTACATCATTTCATGAAGTGGGCGTAGGCTAAAACATTGGCAAGGATAATAGAATAGAAGGTCAAAACCTTTGTCTTCAACTTCATTACATCAAGGCTTAGCACCCCATTCATGATAATCATAGATAGTGGACCACAATCCAACAATGACAAGTTTCAAGCATTTTGTGAGAAATACGGCATCTACCTTAATTACACATTAGTAGCTCACCCTCAGACTAATGGGTAAGTAGAAGCTATCAAAAAATTATCTTAAGCAACTTGAAGAGGAAAGTTAGTCAAGCAAAGGGAGGATGGGCTGTTGAATTATAGGAGGTTTTAGGGAGTTATCGGATTACTTATAGAACTAAATTAGGGGAAATGCCCTTTAAGATAGCCTATGGTTTAGAAGCTATATTGCAGCATACCAACATAGAGCAACCAAGTATTATAATCAGAAGGTGAGACATAAGGTCTTTCAACTTAAAGATTAAGTTTCCCAAAAGTTAGAGGTGATAAGCATGCAAGAGAAACAAGAGAGACTCGACAGAAATTGAAAGGACCTAGTTAGGATTTGAGTAGTCATTGACGAAGGGGCCTATCAATTAGAAAGGTTGGACGAAGTAGTGATCCCTCATGCATGGAATGTCAAGAACCTGAAATTTTATTTTAATTAATTTTACAATGTTATGAGCATTCTCTTTTGTTCAATTGTTTTAAAAAACATTTATGATATGTTCAAAGTTCTAACTCTCATTTGTTTCTCTTCCTAATCATTTTATGATCAATAGGTTATTATTTAAAGTTCAAATTATGCTAAACAAATTTATTTTTCTTAAAGGTTCAAACCTATCATGGTTAATGAACTTTACAATTTAGCCATACGACAAATTAAAGAACCGTGAATGTTCTGATAGGTAATCTCTCGACACAAACAAAGCGACTACTCCATGTATCAAACGACTAATGGACAACGTTTATATAAAAGGCACCTGATAAATTGCATGTGAACTAAAACATGCCTAGAAAGATAGGTATGTGAAACAAAACATACCGAGAAAATAGGCATGTGAAATAAAACATGCCAGGAAATGGTAGAGTGCGTGAAATAAAACATGCTAAGACTACTAAATTATGCATAAGGAAATGTGTGCAAGATTAATAACAAATACACTATTAAATTTTCAACCTCTCGGCTAAATACTGTCTATACAAAAGATAACAAATTAATTATAGGGGAAATAATCTTATGAAATATTATTGGATATAGCTGAAGCATTCTCTTGATTGGAAATCGAAGCCTTATTGGAGCTTATCTCCTTTTTGTTGCTTGGGGTTTGGGAACAAGTGGATTTCTCTTTGTACACATAGGGGATTTCCTTAGATAGACAATCCTCGTCATCTCTAGGATCCTCAAGATGAGCCTTGTTATCACCTCATATATTAATCTCAATACCTAGATCTTCATCGACTTCTCCATCACAGTTGCTAACTTTATTATCAATGTCAATATAGTCTAAGCACAAGAGATCATAGTTAGGGTAAAACTTGAGGATTTCTTTTCTTGCCACTTGAACCCCTTCCAATAATTTTTTTTCTCAATAATTTTTCGTACTGTCGACTTGGTGTCACAATTTTGAGTGCCTCTTCAATAGAGGGCCCTTTACTCACTACCTCCTCTAATTCAGCTATACAGCTTTATTGTCCAAAGTTGTTAGTCTCCAATCCCTTTATTTATATCCTGAGCCTATCTTCCTTGTCACTCATTGAGTTGAGTGTTAGGACCAAACCCTAGCTCTCTCCCTCCTATTTACGCAACTCCTCCTTCAATTCTTTGGCCTCCTTATATTGCTCATCAACCTTAGCTTTAAGGCTTAAGACTTCATTCACAGCCAAAGAGTGTGCTAATTTCTTAGTAGCAAGTTCATCCTAATACTTTCTAGCCTCCATCTCAACCCTTATTCTCGCTTTTTGAGCGGCCATAATTTAAGCCTTTGAGGAGTTGTATGCATCCTCAATTTTCTACAACAAGTTGATATGGATTGATGAATTCTCCAAACCACTTGGCAAAATGCATAAAAAATTATTATTATTATTACTTTTTTCATTTCTTTATTTGCTTCATCTAAGGCCGTCAAAACATAGTTATTAATCTGTAAACAAATAAGAGTGTTAGCAATTAAACACACCTAACAATTGAAGGGATTCAATCGATACTTACATCATACAATTTGGCCACAATGCATGCTTTATTACAACTGCCAACCCTGTCATCATCTTTCTTCATGATCTCTTTATCCTTAAGAAGGATAACACCTTCCATCAAGGCCAAGGATTTTGTTCTATCATCTAAGGCTGAATCAATATGTAAGATGTTAGGGCTCTAACATGGAATGAAGTACTCGCTAACCTCCATATTAGAAATGAATTTAACACTACTAATGTTGAGGCTTTGTTCTGCATTGTCACCTTCCCCCTTTGATCCAATTCCTTGGGCCTCTCAGCAGGAGGTTAGCTAATAAGTTCCTTCCCACTTCTTTTATTTATACTCAACACAACATTCATTGGGAGCGATGACCCTTTAGTGGCATCAAGATTAGTGACTCCAACATCGCTTTAGGCTTTGATTTCTTGGCCACCCTCTCTTGGCTAAGCAGTCAAAGAAATATTTTTTGCTAAAAGGGTCTCAATTTGTACGACCTTAGAAAACCTATGTTTCTCAATCCCTTATTGCTTCTCGGCTAGATGAGAAGCCTTCTTCTAGGCTACTACTTGTTTTGTTAAGTGCGCTTTTACAACAATCAGTCAAGCAGTAGTAATCATAGAGGCTATATGTTTATTAGTTTTTGATTTCTTAGCCTTTGCTTAGCCTAATAACTTAGCAAGGTTTACCTCACCAACACCCATATCTACAATACAAAATAGATGCATCAATACTAAAGTAAGGAATAAGAAAGAACTTATATTCTTCATGCCAAGTAAGGCTTAAAGGCAACAATTCCTCCCCTAAGTCACAATAACAACTTTCCTCATGTAGCTATACTCGATACGACAATTGCTCAATAGCGTACCTTCCTTCTTAGAGAAATTTGGCTCTTCGTTCTCATACCACCTTATTATCCTCTTGGCATCCTAGAAAAACATTTTCTATTTTCTTCTCTTTTGGATCTTCTTTACTGCAAAAATATCATTCAACATTGTAAATACCCCTTTTTGCCCTCTTTTATTTTTTCAAAAATTTTTAGAATAGGATAAAATGTCCTAAATTAAGGAAAATGCAAATGAAATAAAAATAAAAAAATAAAATAGAAAATTAAATGAAACAAAAAAAAAGAACGTTTGAAAAAAATAATAAATTTTAAAATAATAAAATAATATAAAAATAAGAAAAAAGCATAAAAAAAATAAGAAATTTAGAAAAAATACAAAAAATGGAAAAATTTAGAAAAATATATAGAGAATTGAAAGTTGCAAAAAAAATTTTTTAAATTGAAATAATAGAGAATTTAAGGAATTTGGAAAATAATAAATCTTTTAAATGGTTTAGTAGGATATGATTTTTAATAAAATAAAGAAAGAGTTATTGAGCCTAAGCTTAGATTTAAATCTAACCTAAGTTGACTTTATCCACATGTATAATTTAATTACACATATAAATAAGGCATAGGCCAATAGCCTAACGGATAAACATACAAATATAAGCATTGGGTTTAAGCATAAGGAAAGGGGTTCAAATCTTATTAGAGGCAAAAACTACCTTTTTCTCTTTTTTTTTTTCCACAACACAATGCACTACTAGGTGTTAGGGTTTCACTATGCTGCCACCCTAGGATTGGATGATACGAGCTGACGTAGTGCTACATCTATTCCACACTAGCCCCTTTCTCTCCCTTTCCTTTCTCTTTCTCCCCCTTTCTCTCTTTTTCCCTAACTTTCTTGGCATGAAAACAACCTATGCCCCTTACTTTAGATCCTTTTTCCGCGTAAATTCCACATATGAGCACACTGTTTTTTGGTTTATCCTTGTTCTACACATGGCATACTTCGAATAAAACCCTAAAACACATCTAGATTCGTACATTTAGGCATTCAAATTGGTGTTGTAAAATTGAAAAAAAAAAAAATTTGGAAATTCTCATTCAATCCTATTTCAATTTTCCTTGCTTACTAGGTTAATTTAAAGTATAAAAAGGGGCTCTAGGACTTAGTTTAGACACACATGAGCATCAAAATCACTCACAAACACTCTCTCTCTCTCTTCTACGATCATTTTCTCTCACTAGCTCACGACTACCCACACTCTCTCTAGCTCAACTCTTTTGTTTCTCACCTCTAAAGCTTAAAACCATAATCGCTAAACTCCCCATGCCACCAGCTTCCAAAACCCCTCTCACTCAACCACTATTATGCCCTTTAGCCAAGTCTCTAAGCCAACACTGTAGAGCCTTAACCCCTGTCACAACTACCCATTCAAAATCCCTAACACTACTACACGACACTCCAATCTAACTTGACCATTAGCTTCATGACACCCCAAAACCAACTCCCCCCGTACTCCCAGCAACCACCACATAGGATAGCTAGCACCACCAGTCACAGCCAAACCACATACAACCACTGAACAACTACCATAGGTAGCAACGTTCACTCTACCCCCCATAACTCCAATTCAAAACCCATAAAAGTGCCTTTCCCCACTCAATTGGGTAGTTAGAGTAAGCCTAGATGATTGGACGAGCTGCTACCACTGCGGACCTAACCTACGACCCACTAAAGCTCCAAGATCCGAACCAACCTAACTTGAGATCTAATCACCCTAACCTAGGTCCGACCTGCGCACCACTTGTAAGTCCAACCCATCCTCCTTTTGTTGTTTAGTTTTTTATTTTATTTTATTTATTTATTTATTTCATTTTCAATGTAAATTTAAAAGAAAAAGCAAAAAAAAAAGAAAAAAAAAAGAAAAAAGGAGGAAAAAAAAGGAAAATAATAGTTTTTTTTAGTTTAATAGAAATAGATAAAATAAAAATAATAAATAAATGAGATAATATTAAAAAATAATAAAAATAAAAATAAATAAATATGTTACTAAATGAACAAATTGTCTTATCACTTAGAAAAACCAATTTTATATTGAAATAACAAAATAAATCGACTCATTTTAAAAAATTAGGGCACTTCATATTAAAATCCAATTTAGGACTCTTTAAGAAATTTTTTTTAAATAAACTCAAAATTGGTAAAGAAAATAAACCCAACTCGTTTTTTAAAACTAAAATTGATTAACTTGGTAAAGTTTTCGTAGAACGAACTATGAAATTCTAATCCCGAATAGTAGGTACATAGGCATCGGTACATATGGGGCGACTTAATATATGAAAAAAATTTATTTTGCCCCTTGAGTAATTAATTCTTTGAGATCTTTATCTCTTGTAAATAGGCATAATTTCAATTTGAGCTCATGAATAAATATTATTATAAGGTATATTTGAAAAGCAAAGTTCTACCCATGCCTAACAACCATAAAGTACTAACTATCAGGCTACCTCCTAATTGTAAAAGAATACAGTGATAATTGAGATGTAGCCCTAACTTCAACTTCTTCACATACTATCTTGAAAGCTGCGAGAAGCCAATAAGTGTTTGGTGAGAGCATACTCGACATGACTTAGAAATAGTTGAAGAACTACTTAACAAAAGCCAAAAAGGGAAAACGCAATCCAAAGTGAAACTCACCCTCCCTTAAAAAACATTCCCTTTCCTCTTCTCTCGACATCCTATGGTTCTACGCTCTAAAAAGGTCCTGCCAGTATTTGTTATGTTTCGAAACAAGAACTCTATCAATGGTACTAGCTACTCCATCTAGTGAATCACGAAAGTAAACTATATTATTATATAGATAACTAGCCATAGATCTTCCTTCTTTATCATCTAGATAGGTATCCATCGTGAGAGAGTTAATTCGAGCAATTTTGTTCTACTACTTTATTATACTGTCAGCCGAATTATTTGAGGAACATGCCGTCTCGCTCCTTTTTTTGGGAGTAGAGGTAACCTCAGCCTTAGTTGCTTTAGAATTTGAAAGAAGAAATCAACGAATTACGTTTCGAACCATACCTAATTTTGACTATAATAAATCTCATAAAAATTTTTGAAGGTTAAGAGGAAGTGTAACAAATGAAAGCTTATGAATACAAATGAAGATGAAGAGAAATCTGTTTTCAGTATTTGAAAATTTCTTAAATATGAATGATTTACCCTCGTAGCCACAATATGTTTCTAATAAGTATTGATGCACTACTTAGATGATGGCACGAATTATTGACATGTGTTCTGAGATAAAAATCCAATGGTTGTCAAGGCTCTAACAATTATTAGAGCCTGTGGTTTAATTATAGCTATGGTGACAGCTGTCGTACGTGCTACTGTTTAGTCTTCTGATGGGCAAGAAAATTAAGAAGTTACAACCTTTCAGATAGGATGCAATCCATCTCTCTAAACGGAAATCAAGGAACATTCCACATTACTCAGCATTTAGGAAACTATTCCCTACTCAACCCCATAGAGAATATTAAAATATTTACTCCCTTAGTCGAATCCTCAAACATAGGAGTTAGGGAGCAATTTTTGATAGTTGAATCCATTTACTCGACCAATTGGCTATTGACATGCCAAATAATAATATTTTTGGCTAATGATAAGTAACATCAATTCATATTTGATTTGAATTTAAGGAATGTGGCGTAAATAGTTATCACTTGGTACAGTTATATTACATAACTGCCTACTATCCTACATTTCAGGAATGTACCTGATGGAGAAGCCTCTACATGTCCCAATAATTATGCCATTGATTGCTGTTTCAGAAACTTAACATTCACCTATCAATATGAAGAAGAAACACTATGAGAGGGATCCAATAATCACTATTACTCACTTAGTCTCTTCTAATATTCATTTACTAACATAAGCATCGAAGTGGCTACATCGGACTAATCCCGATACCTTATAGCTTTCTCTTTTTTTACATGATCAAAGTTTTAATCCAAAATCACCTAACAACAGCCTAAACTAGTGAATCTAACTCAAATAGATAGTTTGGTAAATCTCCTTCTTAGATAAATGGAGATATCTCTTTCACTACGAAGAGTAATAAAACATCAAAAGTGGATGTTGAAGGATGGCACTTGAGTTCTTAAGTACTACGTGCTTTACCCTTGGCATGATCTTAGATTTGCAGTATAAGTGGTTGGATCATGACATTTCATAAGTTTTTGGTATGGATGTAGAGAGAAAATAGAGAGAAAAATATGTTTTAGAGAGAGAAAATAAGATTGGAATGAAAAGGGAAGAAGATACCTATGATGTTTAAATTCAAAAGAGACTACAGGCAAGGATCACGGCTGTGGAATGTGGCTATATTCCTTCCCTTTGTGTCAAAATTAAAATAATGGCATGTCTACAGGTAAAGACTACAAGCATAGTCTAAGCAGTAGACCTTTCATTCAAAATTTTCCACTTTTCTCTTGAGATTAATTTCAAGAGGATCATGACCTAAGTCTATGAGCATGGACTTTGGCTGCATTCTCCTCAAAATTTTGTAAATTCAACTCCACTTTGATTTTTCTTAACTCGATTCCTGAAATTACACGAAAACTTGAGACTAGCGTAAATTAAAGTAGAAAAATAAATTAAATAATAGTCAAATTAGATGATGACTTTAATAACTAATATCACATGAACATAATTCAATAGCTGATTTCAATGAAAATTTGTTCAAAGTAGGATAAAAACTAACATAAAATTTTGATACTTGAACTAACTTATTAACAAGATACAAAATAATGGAATAAATTGAAACAACAGAAAATTAAATAGATCAAACTTGGGTGGCCTCCAAAGGAGCACTTATGTTTTTCGTCATTGGCTCAATAGTTGATTTTTCTTTCCTTAGTTCAGTTTCGAACCCATTAGTTTGGGATTTGGCTCATTGTTTCTGAGCAAACTTCCTTGTAGTCTTCTAGTGATTATCCTTGCCAACTGTCCCAACCTGTTCTCTAAATTCTTTAATGATGCTTAATGTTCCTTAGTAAAGTTTCATCGACTTGAAAACGTAGTCCTAACTCTAGATGAATTTATTCAGCAATTCCTCAACATCAGGGGCCTTGTTTTGTTGTTGCACATTCTAACTTTGCTATTGTCGTTGTCCTCCTCAAGAGAAGTTAAGATGATTTCTCTATCCTAGGTTGTAAGTGTTACTGAAAAGATTGTTCATAGAATAGTTAACAATAAAATTCACATCTTCAATTTTAGCTAAAACTTCGTCCTACTCCAAATTAACCAGTTTCATTAGTCCATCAATCATTTTACTTAAATTTTCAACTTGAACAACTAACATAGCCACCAAATCAACTTCATATTTTCTAGATGCCTTCACCTTAGATCTCACATTATCCCACTAGGAATTATTCACCATCGTGCCCTTAATCAACTTTTTGGCCTCATCTAGTGTCTTAGTACTTAGAGTGCCTTTAACTACAACATCAATCATCTATTCCATAGAATAATTAAGTCCATTATAAAGCATCTAGATTTGCATCCACTAGGGTAGTTCATGGTGCGGACACCTCCTCTATAACTCCTTAAGTCTCTCTGATGTATTATAGAGGGTCTCATCATCAAATCAAACAAAAGCAAAAATATTATTCATAAGCTTTGTCATCCTAGTAGGTGGAAATATTTTCCTAGAAATTTTTCTATTATTGAATTCTAAGTTGTAATAAAACCTCTAGGTATAGAATTAAGCCACTATTTAGTCTTACCTCATAGAGAGAATGGAAATAACTTCAATCTTACCATGTCATCTAAGACACCATTAATCTTGAACATATCACAGATCTCTAGGAAATTTGAGATATGGTTGTTGAGGTCCTCATCAACTAATCCATCAAACTAGACAAACTGCTGGACTATCTAGATGACAATAGGTTAAATGTGATAATTTGTTTGAATCTTAGGCCTTGTAACACTTGACTCAACTCTAGTCACCATGGATTTAGCGAACCCTCTAAGGGTTTTGTTAGCTTCATCATTGTTGTTGTCATTCAATGCCATGTTTTCGATTTCTTACTCACTTTTTGAATCCTCTAACTCTACTTTCAATTTGAGCAACAAACCTTGATTAATCAAATCCATAGTTTCATGAATTCTCCTATGAAGATTTTGTACAGTCTTGTCAATCTCTATATCAAAGGTCGAAAGATTGCCACTACTCCTCCTAGTCAAAAACTGAAAAGAATTCAAAAATTAGAAATAACATAAGGAAAAAAATGCCAAAAATAACAAATGAACGAAATATTAAAAATATGTTAAGATATTAGAAAATCTAGAGTCTTTGCAAAATTCCTAATTAGATTACTCTATTGGCTCCCTAGCAACAGTGCTAAAAACTTGATGAGTCACTCGCTAAGTGTAGCTATAGGTAAGTATACCTAATAAGTTATTATATTGATAAAAAGGATTCTAAGTCAGAGTGTTGATTCAATAAGGAACCTAACATAAGAGTAATATCTAATTATTTTTAGCAATTGTATCCATAGATAATTCCATCACTTAACTTATAAAATAAAAAATTTATTTGAATAATTAAGGGTAAAAAAGTAGAGATTGCTATAACAAAATAACTAAAATAACTTAAAAAAAAAACAAGAACAGTAAATAGAACAATTAAATAAGAATAATTAAGTTTAAGGGAAGCACATGTTCTTTAGTAAGTCTTTAGAGTTGTTCACTACCTAGTTTAAAGTGAATTATTCAATGCCAATTTCTATATTGGACCGTAGAGATTCCTATTATAAATTAACCAAACCTGTATCTCTAGCTAATCCTTATCCCAAAGCTCTCTCTTCTCAATTCGCTTTTGAATAAAGCATCGTAAGATTGCATGACACTCTTGAATCCCACTATCGCATTACCTAATCTAGAGAAACCAAACTACTAAAGGTTTTAGTCAGCTAGTTTTGCCTAATTGTGTCATCTAGTCATATTGCATGCTCTCATGAATTCTATAATAGACTCCAGCTATAACTCAATCACCAGTATGTTAAAGCAAAGTAGAAAATAAAAACAACATAATTAGATCATAATATGCAAAATCATATATTGAATTTCATTGATAACAAATATCATCCTAGAATGTAGGCTTCAACAATGATTTATTAAGAACTTAAAATAAAGACATAAAACTAAAAAGAAAATATGAGAGGAACCCCTTTTGATTCAATACCCCATTGACCCTTGCACTAAAAGGGGCTCTCATTTGCAACCCTAGGTTTAGGCGTCTATTTATAAGGAGTAGACCTAAAATTATAAAGATAACCTAACAAAGATAAAAGATTCTGAAATCATGGTAAGTCCATGGGTAAGGTATACGATCATGAAGCTTGGGTGTATACTTGTGATAAGCAATAAATTGGTTATATTTTATTTGGTGATTTTTCATAAATTACCCTTGAAATTTGAGTTTATTTTTAAGTAATAATACTCAATTGACTAGAATTTTGTTTTATATTTGAAAAGACCTATGTAAGAAAATGAGAAGATAAAAATAAGTTTCACTCAAATTGGAGCTAAAACAAATAAGTTATGAAGGTTTGAAGATTGACACAATCAAACAACATGGCTATAATGTTTCTAGGTGAATTTTAGAGCAATTTTAAAGTATCATAGCCAATGACGTTCCTAATTTTGAAAAGAAAAGAAAAAGAGAGAGAGAGAAGATACGAATGGTAGTGAGTTATATGAGTCATTTGCACGAACTTTATTTTGTCGTTTCCTATACGAAGCTCCTTTAAGGTTTTCACAAAGAGATTTATTAGATGACTTTTGGAGAGCTTTTTAAGCCAAGAACACTTAAGGGAGCAAAGAGCCATCAAGACTTTAAGATTCAACCTTATTTAGATTTTAGGATTTTCTCTTCTATAATTATTTATTCTTTAAGTCAAGATTGTTACTTTATGATGTGTAGATAGTATATCTTTGGATCCTAGGTCTTGTGGTACTTAGATCTACTCATGTGACATAATATTTATTAGATTTAATTAATTCTTTATTTTCTTTCTTGATTTAACTATGTGTACTTTATGATTTAGATTATTATTTCTATAGGTAGCAATCTAAAATTTGATATCTTATAAGAAAATCGAGAGATTTCATATAAAATCATATCTAAGCATAGTTGATGAAAATTGCTGTAAGATTAGAGATAATTTACAAGATCTTTCTGAAGTCTTAATTTATAGTATAGAGAATTAGTTGTGCAACAATGCAATCTTAGGTCATGTTATTAAAAAGAGATTCTAATAGGTGATTTTAAGATTAAGGTTAATTAACTTAAGAAAATAATTAACTTTAGTAAACAATTCTCCCAATTAAGAAAGATTAAAGAATAAATTAGATTATCTTTAAGGGAAATCATATGTTAAGTTTAGGGGAAGCAAAAATCTAGATACAATTTGCAAATCTTGAAGTAGTTTATCATTTTATTGCTTTCATACTTAGTTCCTGAGCAATTCTTACTTAGTGTTAATTTACTATTGCTGCGATTACTTTTAGATTCATTAAATTCTCAAACTTGAATTTATAGGTTAGATAATAGAGATCTAGTGAGTATTAGTAGTCAAAGTTCTTAGGGGATTGACACTTAGACTTAATCTGCTTATTATAATTTAATAGGTGCACTTACCTAAAATCAACTTGCACTTTGTTTAAAATCTTCAAATTTTCAATAGAATTAAATGACAAGGGGAGCTGTAAACCCTACAAATTTTATGTTTTGGACTTAGAATCAAATTTGAAGAACCAAAGATATTCCCTAGGCTTAATCGAACCAAAGAAATTAAAACAGACAAAATTTTAAATCAAAACCTTATAAACAAACTCAAAAAACCCTAATCGCATACAAAGACTCTAAACCTAAGTATGCGTATCCACAAATTTAAAAATTTGAATTGAATATTAAACTCCAAAGCCTAAACCTTAAGGTCATAAAACCTTAGATTAAACTCTAAATGCAAAGAAAACCCAAACTTAAAACATTTAACTTAAATTACATAAATCACATAAACTTGATAATGAACGGGAGATATCTACAAAAGATAACGATCAATCAAACTAAGTCAATTAAGGTAATAAATTAATGGGGTTATTAATTTACCCTAAATGATACATTTTCTCCAAAAGCAAAGTGAAAATTGTAAGTGTACCTTCAAAGCACTCAAACCCTCATAAATCTTTAAAATGTAGTAAGCCCTAAAACAATTGGCAACTCTCATTTAGTGTCAAAAGCCCTAATTTAATTAATAAATTCTAATTATATAATCACATTATTGTGTTATTACTAATAATTCACTAAATTAGTGGAACAACCCTAATTTGCCTTCTGAAATCATAATCAATTAGAGATAATTAATTCAAACCCTTAGAAACCCTAAATTAATTAGATAAAATGATCCATTAGGATTGATTAGCTTAATTAAATATGAAAAACCCTAAACTATATCTAACTCATGCATTCATGCATCATAATTAGCTAAAGATAATCACAATTAACTATATAGGATAAGATAATTAGTTGGGAAAATGAGGAACCAGTCGCCTTTAGTAGACAAACCATTTCCTCAATTGGCAAAAATCATAAAAAGCAAACTGATCCCCACTTGTGCTTGTATCATGCAACCAAGAATGGAAGGGATATGTTCCCCACCACACCCACTCATAATCAGCCCTTTTTTTAACCTCTCCATTTGCATTTTTACTCCATCTTCTTCCTTAGAATAAATCTAAGAAACACTATTTAAGCATGCAATCTAAAACAAGAAAAAAAAGAAGAAGGAAGGAAACAAGAATAAGCCTCTCAAACCTAACTGTGCACCCAAACACCCTAAGCTACAACTCCCCATGACTACCCCCAAATGACACAAAATCACTTTCATTTGAATCCTCTTCCATCGCCCTTTCTTGCTAACAAACATCCTTGACCAAAAGAGTTTGTTTTGTTTGCCAAAAATGAAGTGAAAAGAGACCCTTCGGATTTCCACTAAGGTAACTTGCACCTTTTCAACTTTCTTTTTTGTTTGAGTTTATGTGCATGGTTCTTAGGCTTAAAAACTAAGGAAAAATTATCAAAATGCCACGTTTGTTTACCATGTTTACATGCCCATACATGTGCATTTTCTTAGATTTTTACTATAATAAACATGTTATATGTAACTTTAGAAACACATAAGTTGTATTAAGATGATAACTTGAAGAAAAGTAGAAGAATCATCATTATATCTTCATTCCCATGCTAGGGCAAAAACATATGTATGTATGTCCCCACTATATTTTTTATTTCTCATGTTTATTTTGGTAGAAAATGGTTTTAGGTGCATTTTAATGGTAGTTTGATGCATGTTTTAGTAAGTTAAGTACATAATGTGTAGAAGGCCTTAAGAAATCATCTTAAAACACCTCAAACATGTTGAATAACATGTTGTAATATTAATAGGTTAATCACATGATTAATTAAAGATAATTAGGATTTAGGACTTAATCCTGCAAGATAAGAGGTTAAACAAGATCTATAGTGAATAGTTAGTCCTAAAATAGACATTAGGTTTAAAAAGACCCACTTGAGACCTAATAAACCATTAGTATCATATCTGGAACTCATGATAAAATGGGTCATTTAATCATTTTAGTAAACTATTAAGCCCATTGGATTAAGATAGAGTTAAGATATAGGCCTTAGGATATGAACTAGGTCTAAATTTAACTAAAAGGCCCACAAACCTTGAGCCTACCTAGTCACTCATGGCCAACAGGTATATTAGATAAATAAAACTTAATTAAAAGAGCTTATTAAAACTATTAAATAATTTGAATAGCCCTAATAAGCCTAAGTGTAAATAGAGTCAATAATTCGTTAAAAAAAGTTGTTTAAACCAAAACAATAAGAGGTAGACCTTAGGCTTATAAAGAATAATTAGGAGCCCACTTAATTGATGTGACCTACTTTGAAATTAAATATTAAATGGGTCATTTAGTGGGTTCAGTAAGTTATTTGGCCCATTAAGGTAAGTTAGAAACAAGTTTAGGGTCTTAGGATGCCAATTGGACTTAAGACAACTTAAAAGGCCTAAAAAAAAAAAAAATCCTAAGCCCAACCAACTACTATAACTACCATTTGAGTTCTAAATAAAGGTTTCATGAAGCCCATCAAGTGTTCTAGGTAGCTCATGATAGGCTTAGATAAGAGTTAAGGCCCATAGCCATTTCAAAAGCTTGAACATGCCTTTAATTCATAAGAAATAGGTTTCGACCCAACTTAAAATGTTCTAACTAAATTAATGACCTTAGGATAATGTGATAAAGGCTCAAGTCTTAGGCCCAAGAAAGCCCACATTCTTGTAAGTTAAAACTTAAAATGACTAAGCATAATAAAAGGAAACCCATAGTTAGAGATTTAAATAAAACTTGAATATTTTAGGCTTAATGATAATATAAGAACCCAATTAATAATGATAAATGACTAGAACAAGGCCTTACACACTTAAGATACTTAACTAAACTAGAAAATCAACTAAATTAAAAAGGAAACATACAAAATTGAAATTTAACCCCTATCTAAAATTATGGTTGTGGGTCTTAACTCCTAAAATGGATCCCTCCATTCGAAAGTACATTTGAAATCGCATGAAATAGATTATAAGAATGCAAAAAATGGACTTAAAATAATAGAGTGAAAATAAGTTTTAATCGTACTAGAGGATTAGGGAAAGCTTCAATAATTAAATAGACTTTTAGGCTCTTAAGGAAACCCTCTCCCAATTACTTACATATACATTATTATTATGTTTTAGGTGGCTTAATTTCTAATTCAAGAATCCCAAAGGTCAAGACATGTAGGTAAGAAGGCTATGCGAGGAAGTTTCGATGCTTATGTTTGATAATTGCTTGATGCTCTATTGCTTACCCTTGATTGTCTATTAAGTGACTTATTGTTCTATATGCCAACATCCATGTGATTACCTTATTAAAATTGGTAAGTTTAATTATTTGGTCAAATTAACCAAATAAACCTATTAAATATCTATGATTCATTAGTTGTGGACTAGGATGTCTATAGCATTGCTAAGTTTTCCAAAAAACAAGAAAATTGTGAATATGCTTTTTTTTATTTTTAATGTTGTACGATTTAAAGAAAGATCTATCAACTTAGTGAGTACTCAAAGCAATCGCTTGTGACATTTTACTTGTTGAGGCAAAGGAAGTAGACCATCTTCAGTTAACTGATAACAAGTCGCCTAAGTTGGGACTCACATGGTTTAGCCCATGGGGCATTATATAAATTTGTTGATAGTGAGCCTATAGGGAATTATATTGATTATTGAAAGTGGATAGCCTTAGATAAGATCCACCAAATTAATTAGTATGGTATTCTTAACTAGGGTCGAGTTCCATCTGTTGGGACGATACCCACAAACAGCCTGATGCCAATAAGGTGAAGTGCCTCATACGATTAAGTACGAGGGACAATCAACTTGTAAATAACGTAAATCTATGCCTTCCATATTTTTGGAGCCCTATGGATGTGTTACTTGCATTTGTCGCATGCACATTCATTTCATATGTAGCTAAACTGCATGCTTGTTAATAATGCTAGATAACTTGTTTAAATGGTTGTAGCAAGAGATGAACTCACTAAGTTGAGGTATGCTCAACCCCCAATAGTTTCGTTTTATAAGTAACCAAAAGCAGGGAATAGGCTAAGATCAGAGTGCAAAGTGTTCCTTAAGCAACTAAATTAGATTAATAAGATTACTTTAGTAGACTGTATTAGTTAGGCTAGATCTTTATAATATTTTGTAACTCATGATTGCATTGAAGTTTAATTATCTCCTCTTATTATTTAGTAGGTGATTCTAACTCTTTACAATCTAAGTGGACTGTGAATTGTTAGGTCACCCTAGTTACTTATATAAATAAGTATATGTAAGTAAAATGAATAAAACAACCTTTAACTTGCAAGGTAGTCTTTATATCATAGATGCACACATAATATGAAGGAAAAACTATCAGGCCCCCTTCTAGGGCGTTATAGCAACATAGGTAGGAACTACGGTTGTGATCTTGAACCATGTTCTTGTCTAAACTTCATTTCTGACACAAAATTCTTTCACTTCAATCCTTGATGAACACTTTTGCTTCGGTGTACTCAAAAGCCCTTCAAAAACTTTACAAAATGCTCCCCAAATCCTTGAAAATGAAATTTAAACAAATTAAGCTCAATATAATATAAAATTAACTAGATTAATATCTAAAATAGCATAAAATAACTATAGAAAATGTATGTTAAATTCATGTAATCAAACATACAGTCCAACTGCTACTCTAAGCACCACAACAAGCTCTTACATTTCAATATTTTAATAGCCATAGGTAATACAACTTGCTCTACTTTCATAACTAAAAACAAAGGAGAACAAAGCATTCCAATCGCTACATAGAACAACCAACCTACTCTATATAGCAACCGTACAACTATCAAAAATACTTTACGTTGCTCAAACAACTACACTCACTCAAATACAACATATACTCATAATAACACTATAATAGCTACAGACAAGATGCAACAACTAATAATAATAAACATGAACAAGAACTTCACTACACTTTACACACTCCTACATTGGAATTGTACTTTGATATAAGAAAAGCTGGTGCATCTCTGGGGTTAAGACACATTCATAAGCACCCTAACGAGCTAAACAAAAGAAAAAAAAAATAAATGACACTAGCAATTCCATGAGCAACCCAAGGGTATGATACTCCACGAGCTCACTACAGCCAAATCTATGACTAGATGTTATTCATGGATGAGAAGGTTAGGGTTGTTTTCCATTAACTCCTATTAAAGGAGGTAAAGGAGAGCCAAGTTGATAAGAGTATTCTCAGAGAAGAAAGTTCAGTATTCAATAAATGTCAAGTGGATAATGTCTGTATACAAGCAAATGAGCATTATATACGGCCTCTCTAGGGTTACATAATGTAAGTAAAGATAAGAAAGGGCAAATAACAAAATAAGACACAAGAGATTCTAAACAATGTAAGAAAACAAATCATTTTAGAATGTTGTACCCAAAGGAATGTGTTAACTGTCAATTGTTGACTTGAATGATGGATAAAAATGAAGTATTCCTAATAGCTTTTATAAGGATGAAGTCCTTGGCAACTAAATTAGCTTACGGTCTAAGGAAGATAGCTTAGCAAAGAACTAAAGAGAATTAGATGGATTAGCCAGTTTAATCTGACTTAGGTTAGTACTTGGGAGCTATGCTCGGGTATGGGTTAAATTTGGTCAGATGGCAAAATGGAACTGCTCGAGAGTTAGCTCGATGCTTGTTTGTTCGGAGGTCTTCAACTCAGGAGTTGTCCTAGCCAAGATCAATATTTGACACTTTGGGTATTTAGAGTGTAGCAAACCCTAAACAAAGAAGGAATCTTCATCTCTTAATGGTTCCTAAGCTAAAACACATCAGGTGAGTCCATGTTGATCCCTTACTCAACTCCTTGTGATTGGGTACGGGGTTTCAAGGGTTTTCTCACATTACATACAATTACTAAAAAGGGTAAAAACTAAATACAATGATGTACACAAAAGAGAAAGGACAAATTTACAATCCTTCTAGAAAGAGAATGTTCTAAATCAAGCTACATGTATAGGATTGGTGGGATACGTGTCTTCAAGAGTAAGACTGGTAAACCAATTGTATGACCACTTTTAACATACAAGGATAAGGTTGATAGCACCTAGGTCTTTGGTTAGGTTGGAGCATTCTCTTGTAGTTAGCTAAGGAACATCATGACCACTCTATAGTTGGAGTAAAAGGAGATCTCTTGAATAGGTTAGCTTAGTAGGTTAAGAGTCTTTAGATAACTTAAACTAAAGTTGCACTTATGTAAGGAGGATGAACTTATGGTAACACAAATGTATGATCAAATTAGTTTAGCACAATAGATGGGCTTCTACTTGAGTTGAGCAGTAGGTGAGGATCTAATTGACCATGTAAGCTAGGCCCCTAGCTCGGGAGTGAATAGGAGGACCTAGAGGCTAATTCCTATCATTCCCTTCAAGTTGTTTAGGATTTGCGATCAAATCGTCAAAGCTTTCTGATAGGGTATCTTCCTTGAGCACATACAAACTTAAGTCGGCAACATTGAAGTCTTTAAAAACTCCATACCCTGCAAGAAGCTTAAGTTTGTAGGCGTTGTCATTAATCTTCTAAAGTACTCAAAAAGGTCCTTTAGCTATAGGTGAGAGCATATCTTTCTCTTGTTAAGAAACCTTTCCTTAATGAGATATAGCCATATAAGGTCTCTTAGTTGGAACAACTTCTTTTCTCTCCATCCTTAGCTTCCATAGGCTAATTTCTCAATAGCTCAGGTTAATTGATCAATAACCTTCTGATAAAATCTATTGCAAAGTTTTAGCTTAGCCTTCAACTTTTAGGCTACCTTTGTCGGTTCTAAGTATTCGTGTCTAATTAAGGGGTTTAAGATTGGAACCATAAACAGTTTCCAATGGGACCTTACCTATCATACTATGAATAGATTGGTTGCAGGAGAAGTCTACAATTAGCAGGTTATTATCCCAATTAACTTGGTTTCTTCCTACAACAGTTTGGAGAAGCAAACCCTAAGTTCTAATAAGTACTATATGACCATTAGTTTATGGATGGCATGATGTACTGAATAGCAACTTAGCCTTCAGTCGACGCCACAAGGTCTTCCAAAAATAGCTCATAAATTTTGGGTCTCTATCAAACACTATACTTCTGGGGACTCCATAAAGCTTCACGATCTCCTTCAAAAACGAAATTAAAAAAATAGCTAAGGCAGTATTAGTTTTATTGCAGGACATAAAAATTGTCATTTTGCTAAACCTGTTGTCACATCTCGGCATAACACAAAATATACCATCACATAGGAATACCTATTTATATTCAATAAAAGTGTTATTTATAACACAAGAATACTACAATGAAGTTTAACTTTACACCTATTTATATAAAAGATTACATCTATCAAAATTGACCAAAACTAAAATACAGTAATTTATTTTTTCATATTTACAGGTCCTTCATGGAATTAAGATCAAAATACAACAAGACTTCTTTAAAAGTAGTTGACTCCATCCTACGCGCTCTCAAAAGTCTTTTCTCCCAACCGATGTTGATTCCTAGTCCATTCTCTTCATAACCTAAGGATATACAAGTATCCTTTTAACTCTTTGTGAGCTAAGTAAGAGTGGAGAAAAACAAAGCACAAAACAAGCATAATGTGTATTCACAAAGATCAATACTATAGAGCATTTAGTTTCATAACTCGAGTTATCAATACAAACTGTCTATGTAGGAGATCCGTGCCATGCTTCTGCATATGACATGCATCGATACCAATATCTTATACTTTTCCAATTCTACATCTGGATAGTCGACATACCTAGGCATCTAGATACTACGTCTAGGAACCTAGGACAACAATGAGTTGCCTAAGAGTAAGACTCCCAACAAAAACCACCAATTGTGGTTTGAAAATCCAACACATAGTCGATCTAGCTAAAACCACATATCGTAGCCAGAATAAGTTGAGCAATGCAATTCTATATGCTCAAAACCCAACTTAGCAACGTTAAAGCTTTTAGAAACTTGACTCGTAGGTCCTTTCATGCCATGCCATGAATGTAGTAAACAGTGCAATAACCCAGTATCTAACACGAATCTTAGGTTCCACTTCATAGTGATTTGACTATCTCAACTTCATCATTGTTTCTCAACTTTATAGTATGTTCTTTCATATAAGGTTCACTTTAGGTGAACACCCTAAAGGACCATTTAGTTTCCAAGCTTTCCAAGCAGAAATATGCATCAACGAATCATTCATACATGAGGACACATTTCACTCAGTTAACACACATTCAACAAAATCATGTATTCAGTCAATTCAACACATTATTATAGTTTACGACATAAATGACTCCAAGTCAAGTAGACATAGGTTTACTTACATAAAAACATAAATCTCCACTTACCTAGGCTTAATAGTAGCGTAAAATCCTAAGCTTCATGATTTGGTCCTTCCTCACCCATCACACCTAAGGAAATACACATAAGCTACATTTCAACTATAGATCGATACTAAATTCTTATATGCTTTCACTATTGCGTTTTTAAGCATATTTCGATTGTATCTTATTCATTTCTTATCTGATTTTAATAAACTTTATATCATCATGATCGTTATTTTGATTATTATTAAGATATCTTAAGAATCAAGTCTAATCAATATTGTTAAAAGTCCAAAAATACCCTTTTGTATTACCAATTCGACTGTCCATTATTATAACTTTGTAACTAACTCAAATAAACCCTAAATCTAAATTAAAAATCCTAAAGTTTCTCATTTCCCAAGCTAGTCAACATTCATTATATACCTAAAATACTAATCCTTTACATATTTAATAAATATCCCATCAGTACTAATTGTTGTATCATATATTAGGTTAATGTATAGGTTTATAATATAAAAATACATAATAAATAGTAAACGAGCCCAATTCATTTCACGAAAAATTATATACTCAAAAAAATATGTTGTTTAATTATTAACTATGAATTACACTAAAGTAGCTGTTATCTATTTTTACAAAAATAGCGATTTTAGCTCAAATTTAGTGAAAATTAAGCAAATAAATTAATTTCATCACAAAATAAAATTGAATTGTTCCAAATATCATTATAAACTTCTAGAATTCATAAAAAATAAGGCTCATATTTTAATTTTGTCAAAAACTAATTAATTCAATAAAACAGCAAAATTGTTAGTTTTATCCAAAATAATTACAATAAATAGTAAACATGCTTATTTTTAAAAATTAGTGTTACTATAATTAAATACATACATTAAGTATATTATGTATAAAATTTCAACTTGAAAGGACATTATTTAATATTTCTAAAATTTAATCTAATTTTCATCTAAATAGAGTCATTCCTTAAGCATCATATATTTTCACTAATTATTTAATTAAAATAAAATTATTACATTAATCTACATAGTAAATAACTTCAAAAAACCAAGTTTCATAATTAACTAACATCATTTGCTATTTTTAAAATATAAAGAAACTTTCAACCAAAAATTTAGTTCAGTTGAACCGACCTCCTAACCTTATCGAAACATCTCCTCTGGTGATTCTTTCTTTCACCTCAAATGACCACCATCACAGAACTCCTACAATCCATTGAACCGGCCTATACTAAATCCGTGCTCTATTTTTTTTTCTTATTTTTTTCTGATTTTTTTCTATATTTTCTTAAGTGATTTTCTTGTATTTTTAGATTTCCAAAATGTTGTTTTTGATCTGTGTATGCCCTATTTATAATTTCCAAATGGATTAGATTTAATAAAAATTAGACATGTGGCATACGCATCATTTTTTTGGTTTTACCAAGCATAAGGTATTAGTTTTTTATATTTTAGCTTTTGACTTATCATTTCCAATTGATCTTAAGCTACCACATCATTAGATGACTCATCCATTCATTTTTTTTATTAATTTTCAATTATTTTATATTAATTTCCCTTATTTTGGCAACTTATTATTAATATATACATATTTAATACTTATAAAGTGTATTGCATGTAAATATATGTATATTATATATAATTTCACTTCATTTATTCTTTTTATAAGTTAAATGACTTATCTCTGATATCTCGCTATATCTAAAAGCTTATATTTCACATTTTCGATATTTATCAACTTTATCGATAAATTGACGTTTTTCTTAAATTGATCTTTCTATATAGCTTATTTCAAGAAATTGACTTTACTTAAATTCCTTCGCCTAACTTTTCTAACATGATTGTGAAGTTTGAACTAAAACAAATAACAAAACCTAATACCTTAAATTTAGGGGCTCAAATCATAGGGTAATTGTATAGGCATGAAATCCTAAGGTATTACACTTGTTGACCACGACCATAACAAAATCCTTCCTTCATGTTATTCTCAGCAAACTAAGAACAAAATCTATGCTTAGGTCCACCCATGGTTTAGTTGACACAAGTAAGGGCATTGCTTTGTCACATCCCAACATGATACAGAATATACCATCATACAGAAATACCTCTTTATATTCAATAAAAGTTCTATTTATAGTACAAGAGCATTACAATGAAATTCAACTTTACACCGGTTTGTACAAAAGAGTACGTCCTTCTAAACATAACTAGGTCTAAACTATAGTATTTTTTTTTTCCTTTTATTACATATGTATAGACCCTTCTTACAACTAAGATTAGAATATAGCAAGGCTTTTTTAAAAGTAGCTGACTCTATCCTATATGCTCTCAAAAGTATTTTCTCCAGTCAATTTTCTTCATAACATGAGTATCTCCTGAGCTCTCTATAAGCTAAGTAAGAGTGGATAAAAACAAGACAAAAAAAGCATAACACATTCATAAATATTATTACATGAGATATCTAATTTCATTTTTAGAGTTACCAAGACAAATTGCCTATGCAAGGAATATGTACCATGCTCATGCACATGACATGTACGGTATAGATATTCTATAATCTTCTAATTTACTCCTCCGATTAGTCAACATACCGAGGCATCTAGATATAATGTCTAGAAACCTTAAGGCAACGAGGAGCTACTTAGGAGTAGAATCCCCAAAAACTCAACAAAATAGAAACCACCTATTGTGATTTAGAAATCCAACATATAGATGGCATGGCTAAAACCACGTGAAGTGACCATAATTAATTGAGTAATGCAAATCTATATGGTTAAAACCTAAACTAACAATATTTAAGCTTTTAGAAACATGACCCGTAGGTCCTTTCATATTATGCCACGAATGTAGCAAGCAATACATTAACCCAATATCAAGCATGAATTTCAAATTCCATAACATAAATATCACAGTTAACTTAACTCCAACTTTGCATCCTGACTTATAATCCATCCCTTTATGTAAGGTTCACTTAGGTAAATACCCTAAAGGACCGATCAGTTTCTAAGCTTTCTAAGAAAAATACGCATCAATAAATTAATCATAAATGAGGAAACATTGCAATCAGTTAATGCACATTCTACATAACCATCTATCCAATCAATTCGACACATCATTACAGTTTACGACACAACTAATTGCAAGTTCAGTAGACATGAGTTTACCTACACAAAAATAGAAATATCCACTTACCTAGACTTAATAATAGTGCAAAATCCAAAACTTCACGACATAGTCCTTCTACACCTATCACACCTAGGACAATATACATAGTCTTCAAGTTATCTACAGGTGGAAACCTAACTCTTATAAGCTTTTATTATTTCATTTTTTAACTTTATTTGACCGTATCTTATTTGTTCCTTATCTGATTATAGTAAACTTTATATCGTTACGAACGTTATTTCAAGTACAATTAAGATATCTTAAGAAATAAAACTAATTAGTGTAGTCGTAGCCTAAAAATACCCTTTCATGCTACTAACTCAATCGTATGTTATTGTAACTTCCTATTAACCCAAATAGGCTTTAATTCTAAACTAAAAACCTTAAAAATTACACTTCCCAACCATGGCCAACATCTATTATATGTCACAAATGCTGATCTTACGTTATCTTAACTAATATTTTATTAGTATTATTTACTATTTTACATATTAGGCTAAGATATAGGTTTGAATTAGGAAAATACAAAATAAATACTATTTGAGCTTGATTAATTTCACAAAAAATTTTGTAGACCCACAATAATATATAGTTTAGAATTGACCATTTATAGTAATTATTTGCGTTATCCCTTATTTTCACAAAAATAGTATTTTTAGCTCGAAATTAAGGAAAATTAGGAAAATAAACAAATTTATATGCAAGATAAAAACCAAGTGTTCCAAATATCAATAAATATTTCCATAAGTAAGAATATGTAGGGTTCATTCATTGATTTTATGTAAACCAATTATTTAAATAAATAGTTAAAACTACTAGTTTCATTTAAAATAATTATAAAGAAATAGTAAACAAGTTTATTTTAAAAAATTAGTTACCATAGTTAAATACATATTTTAATCTATTATACACAAAAATTCAACTTGAAACAACAATGTTTAATATTTCTAAAAATTAATTTAAAATTTGCCCAAATAGGGTAAATTTCTTAAGGACCCTATATTTACAATAATTATTTAATTAAAATAAAATTACCACATTAATCCATACCTAAAATAACCCTAAAAGACATTTTTCCAAATTTAATTAACATGATTTGATATTTTTACAAAATTAAGCAAGTTTCATGCAAAATTTTGGTTCACCTTAACCAGCAAACTCCTACCACCCTCTGGCTGCCCAACCTTGTCGAAACACCTCCCCTCACAATGGACCTTCAAATCCTTAAGTGGCTCAATGTTAGGTTATGGTTAAGTTTATGAATTGTATGTAACTAGACCTCCCTCCCTTGTTTTTTACTCTGTTTTTCTAGTTTTTCCTAATTTTTTGTTACACGAATTTGGTTTGCTAAAATGTCTAATATCTGATGTTAAGTATTTATTTATAGATTTGGAGTTAGGTGGCTTGATGAGTCATCATACCACATGTCAAAATGTGGCCTATGTGTCATATTTATGTTTATCTTTCATTGCTAGGTGTTACTCTCTTGGGCTTGGGTCGTTGACTCATGTTTTCAATTAATTCCTAAGCTACCACATCATTTTGATGACTCACCAAATTACTTTATAGAAGATTTTCAATTATTTTACATTAATTTAAACATATTTTATAATTTATTATATATACAAATTTAATACATATAATGTATATTCTATGTAATTCCATATATGTTATATATAATTCAACTTCATTTATTATTTTTATAAGTTAAATAACTTATCTCTAATATCCGCTAAATCTCGAAACTCAAATTTCATGTTTTCAATAATTATCGGCTTTATCAATAAATTAATATTTTTATCAAATTTATTTCTTTTATATACTTTATTTTATAAAATTAACTTTACTAAGTTACTTCGTCTAACTTTCCTAACCTTATCGTAAAGTTTAGACTAAAACAGATAACGTTGCTCAATGTCCTAAATTCAGCGCTTGAAACCTAAGGTTATCACATTAGCCTGGAACCCTATGGTATTACAACCTTCCCTTGAATAGCTCGGCTATTGACCTCTTTACAATTTCCATATCTTTGACAACTCAATGTACATCCTTAAATATCTTCAGTCAATAAGACCTTAACCTCAACAACTCATAGGTCCTCTTTGACAAAATGTCCAGGTAACCCTCCACTATAGCTTCCCTAACAAGCAAGTCTCATATGGAGTAGGTTAACATGCATAACTTTCTAGATCAAAATAGATAAGCATCTTTAATGAGGTAATCATCCAACGACCTTCCTTCTTTACATAGGGAGTAGATTAAGCCAAAATGTACATCATGGGGATACTGCTCCTTCATGCTTGCAAATCCCATTAATCTTGTTTAGAGCTTAGATAGCATCAAATGTTGTCTCGACAGGGAATTTGTGACTACATTTGCTTTCCTTCGATTGTACTTGATCACAAAAGAAATTCTCTAGAAACTCAACCCATTTAATTCATCACTTGGATATCTTAGGTTAGTTGTAAACTCTAGAAAATCGATAGTCTGAACCGTAATTTAAGTCCGAGTGTCCTAAACTGTGTAATAAATCGATAAGACTAGTAGCAATAAAAGATTATGAAATTTAATAAATCGAATATAAAACCGATAATAAAACCCGAAATCGATCAAAATCCTAAATTGCGTAGTAAAACCCTAAATCCGATTTATGCACCATTAATCAAAATTAAAATAAAATTTGATTGAAACCTTAAAACTATAACTATAAGCCTATAAAATAGTTAAATATTACTCAATAGTGATATAATTATAGTTGATTGCAATTATCGACTAAATCGCTTATTCGCATAAAATTTTAACGAAATCGCTTCAATTACTTATAAAAAATTATAATTTTAACGGGTACCAATTAAATTAATAAATTTTCACAAAATTTCAAAATTAATTTATGATGAGTATTGTTATAATTTATATGTTTAGAAAAATTACATATATTTATTTTTAATTTTTATTTTCTTCCTTTTTCTTTCTTTCTTTTTCTCTTTTCTCCTTTGTTGCACGTCCTAAAATCAAAGAAAAAAAATCAGAATTGCAACAGCCCACGTGATCAAACTCAAATGCCAAGTGTTGCTTATATAATAAAAGAAAAATTTAGAAATGATCACATTGTCCTATCTTCATTAATGTAGGGATTAGATTAGATTATTATTATTATTATTATTCCTTTAGGCTACTACACATGTCTGAATTTAATGGGAAAAAATCTAGAAAAAAAATAAAAAGAATTCGAGCCGAAAAGAAGAAGAAAAAATTTCTGGAAACTTAAAACACCAAACTGTGAAAAGGAAGAAGAAGAACAAAGAAAAGAAGAAGAAAAATAAAAAATAATAGGTAAGTAAAATTATTTTTGTAGTATATATGCATATTATATGTTATGTATATGTACATATGTAGTATTTGTATTGTATTTTAGTAAATATTACATTACCAATACATGTATGTATGCATAAGTAATTAAATTAAAATATATATGTTTGTAGACATATATGTACATAAGTATAATCTATGATATGTGTGTGTATCTAATAAGACTATATATAATATGTATTAAGTATTTTTACAAAATAAATATAGATATATATATGGTGTACACGTGAAGTTGGCTAAGTATGCATATATGTGTACAATCTTTATTTTATATGTATAGACATAAGTATAAGTATTTGTATATTATCTATTTATATTTATGTATTTGATAGTTATATATTTATGTACATGTGTAAACTATATTTTATATACCTATGAGTATACATATGTGTAGAAATAAAAATACATGAATATATGTAGGTGTACATAAGAGTATGTCAAATAAGTATTTATTGTTTTCACAAAATACATATATACATTTGTCTACATATGGCGTATAACATATAGTATATATATGTAGTATACCGAATATATATATGATATAATAATATCTACTAACTAAAATAAATTCATAATTATGTAAGGAGTAGGTATATATATATATATTACCGTAAATTAGGAATTATTCATTAAAGTAAATTATAAAATTTATCAAATATAGTATAAGTACATAAATATATATATGTAAATCGTAAAATAAAAATTAATAATAAGAAAATAATAAATAATAAAAATAATAGCAATAAATAATAATAACAATCGTAATAAGACTAAAATCTCAAAAATAGGAAAAATATACTTAAAATAATAAAAATATCGATTATATTATTTAAATAATTATTAAATCATAAATATATTAAGAAAAAG